>CALNHX010000729.1:0-267822 GCA_940337035.1 Agriotes lineatus | reverse complement strand
ATATTATAGTAAGCATTCTTATAAATAATTAGATCTAAACAATTTACATTTCTAAAATTATTGTCCACATTTTATTAATTGTCACAGTGTCTTTGCGCCACTCCACGTTTTATTAAGTGCGTTTCATGTTCACTCACGTATTTACATTGACTAGTTTTTCGTTCACTTCCTTCATAGTTGTTCCCTGGTTTCTAACTGTCTTCCTTTCCTCGTTTCCTAGCCTTTGTGTCTACTTTTCCTCCAGTTTTATCAAGTCATGTTTGCTTCTTACAGTTGCTAGTTTACGCCTGCACTATTTGGTCTTTGCAATGTTCTTATCTTTCCTGGATAATACCCTTTTAAAATTGTTCACGAATTGTACTAACTAGTTATTGAACTCTACGCTTTATAACCTGCACTTGGCAAACCCTTTTGTGATTATTTAATTTGGTTTGGCTATTCACTCAGCCTCACCTAATAACTAATTGATTTGACTCTTAACTCTGTGAAAAGCGAGTTGTCTCCTTTGCGTTCCTTAATCGATTCATTTCTTTTTTACACAAGCATTCCTTTTTCAATGCATTTACGGAATGACATTTAACTTATCATTGCGGCTAGATAAAACATCCCTACTCTGTGCTTTAATTTAATTTTAATATTGAACTGCAATCAGAGCAAAGCCATAGGGCCTAATACCACTGCAATATATGCAGCGATAATGATTTTCTTTTGATAATGGGCTGAAAGAAGCCGTGGCCATGTATTTAGAGGGGTTACAAAAAATGTTTTTTTAGGTAATTACGGTGCTAGAGAAACGTTGATGTAAGTGTGTTAGTGTAAATGGAATCTATGTTAAAAAATCAAATTTTAGTTTAATTCTCAATTTTTCTTTCTTGGTTAGATAGATTACATAAAAATCTTCAATTGTACTTTTACCTTTACGCTAGTTTTTAAAAATACTATAATGCCATTATTGGCTATGGTTTCTTATTAGTTTCGTTTAGGGCTATCAACGAAATTGCTCTCGTTTTTTTATGGACTTTTCTGAATTTAGCACTTTAGCAATTAGCACGCCACGTTTTACAATGTGAGTGGAATGTTGATAGGTATTATAACTGAAGATCCTTCAGTTTTATGAAACTGTTTTTAGAATTAAAATTGAGTAATCCTGAATAGTCGATCAAAGTTAATTTCCGATCAGTTCCTTGAACTTTCAATTAAAGTCGATTTTTTAATTACAGAAAGTCGGTTTTAATTGTTGTTTGCCAGCCCTAGTTTAGTTATTAGCTCGTCACTCTTATTGAAATTTTATTTAATTTTAAAATAAACCTCGAGCTAAATCATAGAAGTGTCATTCTAATAGGACGAATTTACATTTAGTACAAACTTAATTACTGCGTAATTGTTGTATCTCTTAAAAGTGTTTAATATTTACAAATTACAATATTTTGATAATCGATTGGCAAACCTTTCATATAACAGCATTTTAATGTTACATTTTAATTTTCGGACTATTGTGGATTATTAATTGATAAATATAAGCATTTTAATACGCAACGCCAATAAGCAAATCGTAACGCTAACCAATAAAGATAATTGATAATAATTATCACTTTAGTACACGGAGCCATTGCCAAAAACTTGGCGGGGTAATATAATCCATCTATAATTTCAAATATGTTTGTAGCGAGTTTCATTTTGATCCAATAACTACAGGTAACCCGTACACCGAAAGGTAGAAGAGGAACGATTATGTACGTATGCAACTAGAGAAGTTTTTATAGCTAATCAACGAATAAATGTCTGTCTGCTCAATTCTAATTTAGTGGAGGATAACTTTTTGATATAGAATTATTTATTTATATATTTATGAACACTTTAACTTCCTAGGTTATTTGTGCTCAGATACGAGTAATTATGTATTTTTTATTCAACAGTAATATTCCAAGTGCATTAAAATAGCCGATTAATGTTTGCTCTACAGCAATATTTTGAAGAAATTGCACAAAAATGCTGTAATCAGTTTTGTTTTTATTGATAACGCAATCCAGCTTTTAATTATTTTATGGTTTTTATTTAAGAACTTCAAACAATTTTTATAATAGAAATTAAATTAATGTTATTTTTAAAAAGTTCGCCCTTCAGCAAAAAGCGTACAAAACCCGGACTAGCTCAAACCCTTTCTGCAAGTGGGCAAAGGTGCAGGAGAGACTGATTGAAAGGTATATTAAGGATGGAGCATTGGTGGCTTTTCCGCTGCACCCATCACAACACGCCTACCAACAAGGCAAGTCAGTTGAGACGGCACTCCATGCGATCGTTTCAAAGATAGAGAAAACCCTGCACCACAAAGAGCTTTCGCTCGGTGCATTCTTAGACATAGAAGGGGCGTTTGATAATACCTCCTTCGATTCTATCTGTGTAGCGGCCGAAAGGCACGGGATCGAACCCTCGTTGATAAGATGGATCGGTTCTATGCTGTCGGGCCGACAGGTAATCGTTTCAGCAGACGAGTTCTCCATAAGAGCGACGGTCACTAGGGGCTGTCCTCAGGGTGGAGTCCTGTCTCCAATGTTATGGTGTCTGGTCGTGGACGGGCTACTAAGGGAGCTCTCTGCAAAAGGCATCTTTGTGCTAGGTTACGCTGATGACCTTGCAATATTAGCAATGGGAAAGTTTGCTGGCACAGTAAGTGGGATCATGCAAGAAGCCCTCATTACTGTACAAAACTGGTGTGTAAGGCAAGGGCTCAGGATTAATCCTACCAAGGCAGAACTTGTCATCTTCACCAAAAGAAAGAGAATCGAGGGTCTCAGACAGCCCACAATCTTCGGAAAAGCTCTCCAGCCCTCCGAATCGGTCAGATATCTTGGAGTTATCCTGGATTCAAAGCTGAACTGGAGGACTCATGTAGAGAGACAAATTCAAAGGGCCACTGCTTCTCTGTGGAGATGTAGACGGACCTTTGGAACCAGCTGGGGTCTCAAGCCCCGTGTCACCAAATGGCTATACACGGTGGTTACAAGACCAATAATAACATATGCTGCTCTTGTTTGGTGGCCAGCAACCAGCAAGGCAACAATCAGAAACAGCCTCAACAGACTACAGAGATTGGCTTGTTTAGGCATAACTGGAGCAATGCGCACTGCTCCTACGGCAGCTCTGGAGGTGCTTCTGGGGCTTCCGCCCCTCCACCTAGTGATTGAGGCGGAGGCCAGGAAATCAGCCTACAGACTAAGCCAAGGCCAGATGTGGGCCATGAAAGGGGAACAAGTGGGACACTCAGAGATCATCCAACATTTTGAGAAGGTCCCAGAACTTCTCACAAGGAGCGACTTCATGGCTCCGCTTTACATGTTCTATAAAGCATTTCAGGTACTCATCCCTGATAGGAACGATTGGTGTCAACAACAGCGTCTTCTCACTCCAAGGGGACTTGTTTGGTACACAGACGGCTCCAGGATGGCGGGGGGATCTGGTGCTGGCATCTACGGCTGTAGACCGAGGGTCAAACTCACCGTTGCCCTAGGAAAACATGCCACTGTATTCCAGGCGGAGGTATTTGCCATCCTAACCTGTGCTCAGGAGAACCTTCAAAGAGGTTATTCCAATCTGCATATTTACATCTGCACAGACAGTCAGGCAGCACTAAGAGCATTGAGTTCACCCAGAATCAACTCCAGGTTGGTTCTGGAATGTTGCCAGACACTGAACAGACTCGGTACAACAAACTGGGTGAAACTACTATGGGTACCAGGCCATAGTGAAATAGAGGGTAACGAAGAAGCTGACGCTCTAGCCAGAAGAGGTTCTCAAGAGCCGCTCATCGGCCCTGAGCCGGCTTTAGGAATTACCCGTGCCACCGCAAAGCGACAAGTTGAGCGCTGGTTAAGTAACCAATCCAGCGCCAACTGGGCCTCGGTACCAACGCTACGTCAGGCAAAACTCCTCATCGGGGAAATGTCGCCTACCAACACCTTTACTCTCCTGTCAATGAGCAGGAAAAACATTAGGATCGTGACTGGTTTACTAACAGGACACGGTCACTTACAGAAGCACTTATTCACAATTGGAATCGTAAATGATGCCACCTGCAGAAAGTGCCAGTTGGAGGAAGAAACCTCAATTCATGTTTTATGTCAATGTGTGGCTCTCCTAACACTGCGACATAAACATTTTGGAGCCGGCCTGGTGAAACCCCAGGCAATAAGGGACGTTCCTATGGGTAGGATTCTTTCCATCGCGTTGGAAACCGGCCTCTTCGAACGAGACCCATAACAAATTAGGTGGGAGCACAATGGACCAATAGGTCTCAGTGCAGCTTACAGCAAGCCCCATCAGAAGAAGAAGAAAGAAGTGGGCAAGTATCAGACAATGGTTTTTAAAGTTATTAAATGAAATAAAATAAAGCAAAATACAAAAGGGCGCCAGTCGTGAATCACAACAAAAAAAAACGATCGAATTCACAATCTTACTAAAACTCACTTACTGTGTGCGGCTAGGAGCGGAGCAGTGGGAAGAAGCTCTGCATGTCGGTGCAAACGAATGCCTCAACGCGGTATAGCTCTTGATAGGTTTTCCTAACGGGTCTATAACGCAAATCGCCTAATTTTGAGCGCTAAATCAAAAGGGATTAAAGCTTACCTGAGATTGAAGGCGCCTCGCAACCGCATGCATTGGACAAAATTAAATTCTCACAATCTGCATCTTGTAGAAAATACCACGACGCCGGCGTTAGAAAAGCTATGAATGCCTGTTAATACTCGATTCAGATTCCTATAGGGCCCTACGAAACAGAACTGCCGAGTTGACTCGCCGAGAAGCAAAGAGAAAGTGTTGGCCGCTGCGAAATTTCGACCGTGCATCGCTTTTGAAAACTACAGAGTGAAGTGAGCTCTATTCTACAAGATTCCATTCAGTTAGTAATAATAATAAAAAAGGAGTAAGCACACATCGGCGATAGCTTCGAACGTTGAAGCGCAATGTAGTGCAGCTAATTGTGCTCCGATATTCTTATTTATTTTATTAATCTACGGGCGAAGACCAAATATCAACATTATCAAGGTAGGATAGGAAACTAAGTATAGATCAACATCGATATAATAACGGAACTACAACAAAACAGTAAGTAACCACAATATTTTAAAATATAAATATACACAAGAAGCCGGGTAGCGCAGTTGGGAATCCACTAGGCTTACATTAAGCAAGCCCTCCGTTCAAATCCCGCTAGGGCCGGAATTTTTCCGAAGAGTTGGCGATTGGAATCTGGCTCGGTAAGACCATTCACAGTTGGGCACCAAATTAACTGTGCTCTACTCAGAACCACACACCTAAGAGCTAAAGTTACGAAGTCCACACATCACCAAGACACACACCTTAACACACAATGGTTGCTACGCAAGCACGAAAGTCGCGCTCCAACTTTGTATCTCGTAACTCAGGGCAAGTTGAGCACTATACTGCCAGATACTAGCATGCAGAGCACCAGCCTCTACACCGCTAAGATAACAAGAGGTTAACGATTATACATATATACATACATACATAAATCTACACGCACAGCCGCAAACAACAAGATTCGAACGCAGCCGAGCGGTTTTGTATCGCCAAGGAATGGCCTTTGCTGGTGTGATATTTACAGATACCGCTTAATGTTATATGCTTTTCAAATAACCCTGTTAAACAACTGCACGACAAATATAATATTCTAATTGCATTGAAACAAAATACATACACATTTCATATAAGAATAAACTTTAAATACACCGATAAGAGTCAAAGTCCGACGCGACGGGTCGACCGGCTACTGACTCTTGCCGCAGTAAGAAAAAACAATCACATACAGACGAATTGTCCCAAACCAAACAGAGTCGGGATTCGGTTTATTTAGTACACATAAACATAAACAACAGAGAGAATGGGAAAATGACCAACTAAAAGGGAAAATCATCATTCAAGAAAAGAAAATTGAATGGTTAGAAAAGGAAATAAGAAAGAAAAGTTTACTGATTTTTGGCATAAAGGAATCTGAAAATGAGAGTCTGGAAACCCAGCAACAGAAGATAAAAGAAGTAATACAAAATCGGAGTTGAAATTATACCGAATGAAGTTATAACGGATATTAAGAATATACGACAACGGGAGGAAATCAAAGACAGACCAATAATGATTGAAATAAAAAATGGAAATAAAATAGAAATAATAAAGTCAACCAAAATTCTGAAAAACACAAACTGGAGAATAAGCGAGGACTACGCTAAAGAAATATTGCTGTAAAGAAAACAATTAATGAAACACATGAAACAAGCAAGAGACCCAGGCAATAAAGCGACAATTATATACAATAAACTAGTCGTAAACGGCTCAGCATACACGCTAGAAGATCTGGAAAATTACGAAACCCACGGACAAAGAGGAAGAGACACAAAACCAAAAGAAACGCTAACTCCAACAGAGGAAGGCCGAAGAAGCCAGGAACTACAGAAAATAACAAGAACCAGCAGATACAATAAAAAAAAACTAACTCAAACCTAATGTACAGAAGGAAAAAGAACGACTGGATAAATAACCAACTTGAGGAAATAGAATAAGACAGTAATAACATAACATAAAAGAATTCTACAGAAAAATAAAGAACCAAACAAATACACCCAGAACCAGAACGAGGGTAATAAAAAACAAGAAAGGCCAAACAGAACACGAACCCCAAAACATTGGAAATATCTGGAGAGATTATTACGCAAAATTATTCAATGCAGAATCAGCTGACACAGAACAACCAGAACAGGGCAACACAATAGAGCAAGAACAAGAAGACGACTATCCATCAAAAAAGGAAGTCTTAGAACAAATAAAAAAACTGAAAAGTGGCAAATGCCCGGGAGAGGACGAATCGAGTCAGAACTTTTGAAATGCTGGGGTCAGCAACTACATAAGCAAATACACATCCTGACAGAGCAGATATGGAAACAAAACAAAATTTCAGAAGAGTGTAACACCGGAATAATAACAAAAAGGTAAACAAGGAACAGTGTAAGAATTATAGAGCAACAACTCTACTGAATATCACCTATAAAATATTGGCAAATCTGATAAATAAGAAGCTAAAACGGCAAGCTGAAGCAATCCTCGGGGACTGCCAAAACGGTTTCAGGCCAGGCAGGTCAACGATCAACGCAATACATATCCTAGAACAAATATTCCAAAAGACAACAGAATATAAAAAAGAAGTACATACACTCTTTGTAGACTTTAAGAGTGCCTTTGAATCAATCAACAGAGAAAAGTGGTGCTGAAGCTAAGTACACTAAAAATACCTCAAAAATTTAGAAAACTTCTAAAAATGGCCGGCCATACACGAAAAGTGCGATTCCACGAAGCAGCAACGGAAAAATTACAAATAAAAAAGGGGTAAAACAAGGAGACTCAGTCTCCCCTACACTATTCAATCTAATACTAGAAAGTATTATAAGGACCGTGAAACTCGACCAAAAACTATTATTACTGGCGACATCTAAATAATAGCGTAAGCGGACTACTTTACAATAGTGAACAACTCGAGACAGAAACTAATAAAAACAGGAGAAAAAATAGAGAAAGAAATAAGACAATGCGGAATAGAAATATACCAAAGTAAAACAAAATACATGAAAGTAGAACGGGAAGAAGGAAACACGCACAAATATCTTAAAACGGAGATGCATAATTTCGAAACCGTCTCCGCCTTCAATTATCGAGGAACAACAATACAACAATCCGGTAAAGGACGGATAAAAGAAAGAATCCTCAAAGGAAAACCAAGCCTATGGCAGAAATAAGAACCTTCTGAAAAGCAAAGCAATTACCAAAAAACTAAAATAAAGATATATATAAGGCATTAATAAGACCAATACTGACGTACGCTCTAGAAACAGCAACAATAAACAGAAAAGAAGAAGAAGAGCTGAAAATAACAGAAAGAAAAATAATTCGAACTATATTAGGACAAAATATAGCAGCAAACGGAGAAAGAAGGCTAAAAACGAATAAATGAAAAGCAGATGAACTCGGAGGAGAAACTATCCCTAGATTCATAAAGGCACAGCGTCTGAAATGGGCGGGGCACATCATGAGGAGAACACCGACGGGGATGCTAAGGAGAATAACACAATGGATCCCACTAGATCCAAGGAAAAGGGGAAGACCCAAAAAAGGATGGCTAGAACAAGTAGAGGAGGACACAAGGACACTGGAAATAAGAGATTGAAAATTGAAATGCAACAAAAGGATGGAGTGGAAAAAAATAACGGTCGAAGCCAGGACACACAAGAATTTGTTATAAATCAAAGGAACGAGAGGAATCCCCTCAATAAACAGAATTTAAAGACGCTTGGCGTCAGCCATAATCTTAAGATTGAAGGCTTGATGATAAAGCACGCATTCACAAGGAGAATCTAAGCCGCCAACGCCTAAATCAAAAAGGACCGTTACATCAACTAGAATCTTCTAACTTTGGTAGATATATTTAGAGATGGGAAAAGCTTAGTTACAGTTTGTTATTAAATTAGCTACTGTAAACCCATAGATTGTACCGGGTGACCATAAATGGTTGTGCTCTTTTTTCTTAGGTTGGCACTGTAAGTCTATGTCAAATTCGAGGTTAGCAGGTTAGGTTTTGCCTCAGTCTGTGTCTAACTGACGCAAAACCTAACCTGCTAACTTCGAATGTAATGTCTGATCGCTTGCATATGTATTAAGCCAAATACGCTTGGCCATAGCCATTATTCATATTTTAGGTTACTGGAATATATAATTTATTGATTGTTGGTGAGACTGTTTTAGTATGATCAAATTGAAAATATGTTTCAATGAGATATCAATTTGATGAGGCTCTGCTATCTAATTGTGATCCATATGATTCTCAAGGTTATGATTTAGTTTGTGTTTTAACAATAACAAGTAATCATGAATCATTATCTCTATTGAAAAAGCACAGTTTACATATGGGTTTGTTTATATTTGTTATGTGAAAAATATTAAAGAAGAAATGTTAGAGTTTGTAATATGGAATTTATTAATTTAAATAATTTTCTGAAAATTGGGCACTATTACAACTGAAGCACTCTGAACCACAGAAGTTTTACATTACTCTGTGTAATAAATCAACCCAATGACTTCAGTTTCAATTCGAATTGACGGATAAATACAAAAAAATATACAATTGACTTGAGTTCATGAGAATAAAAAGTAAAAGATTAAAAGGATAGAAGATGTGCAGACTGTGGAAGGAAGATAAAGAATGTGGTGAGAATACCAAAGTAAAACAGTTATAATCTACAAAGACAAATAAAAGCAAGGGAATGCTGAATTGAGTTTATTGTAAAATTACATTGCATCAACTGAATTGGATAACAAGGAATGGTTTACAAAAGAAGTGATTTACATCGAGATCATTAGCAGAGTGAGGGTTTTGTGAAGTGGATTGGAGATTTTTCATCTGGGGCAGTTCTGATTCGACAAGGAGTTATGATTCGACAGGCATGTCATTGAAGTGACATTTTGTGGCTTGCATTTGGTCGAGGTTCGTGGTACCGGGTTGTAGGTGGCTTGACGACTTTGGTGGGACGACGTGGATGGTGGTTGCTGTTGATGTTGCTGCTGGGAAAGGTGGAAAAGTGCCTTGTCGCGTTTAAAGGACAAGGAAGTCTTTGAGGATCCAGGTGTGTTTTTGGCGGAGTTCGTGCAGACTTTGTTGTTGGAAGTTGGGATATCTTGGTGAGGTTGCTGGATGCATTGGGCTTAGTAGAGGAGAGTGTCGAGTCCAATAACAGGTAACAGAATAAAGGTATTTAAATAAAAACTGAATAAAAATATAAAACGTGAAGTGAGTTAATTTCAATTAAGGGAGTACCTACCATTTAATATTGTGGAATGACAAAATGTAACCAGAAAGTATTTGTAATTGATTTTTCAAAACTGGTTTGAAGTGTCAGTTGACAGATGTGCGAGTTGTCATAAAAACAAGAAAATCAAATTTCAGAATATAAGCAATCTAGATTATAAAGAATCCGACCTGTTTTTCAGTCAAGTGTTTCTATTGAAGCTAGCAGTTAATAATTTTGATAATCCATAACTTAAAAAGGGCAAATGAGTTAATTAAAATGCAATTTTAAAAAGATAGGTTTAAATATACTAAAGTAAAGTGTAAGTCAATTATAACATAACATAGGCGTTACAACGTGGTAGAGTCATCGTAACATAAATTGGCGCCCAAAGCGAAGCTATCATCATAACAATATGTTTCTCTAGATCTTCTTATATCA
Organism: Agriotes lineatus; assembly: GCA_940337035.1. Taxonomy (NCBI): domain Eukaryota; kingdom Metazoa; phylum Arthropoda; class Insecta; order Coleoptera; family Elateridae; genus Agriotes; species Agriotes lineatus. The sequence goes on along the minus strand of CALNHX010000729.1, from coordinate 257,539 downwards.
GTCGAATACTTTCATATAATAGATAAAGTATTTCTTTGTGAGCAATTTGGTGTGATTAGAATATTTTGGTGTTCTAACCGATTGGTCGTTGCTGAATGTTGCTTCACAAGCAAATTTATTGCTAGTTGCAAACCTGTGACAGAAGTTCAGGCGAATTGAAAAAGCCAGTGTCTCAAAATTATGTACTAGTGATAGAGTAAGTTGTGAATAATTGAGGTTGAACATAAACAGTTGAAATTTAAAATTTAAAACAAATATAACTTTGTGAACAAATTTGTAAATTTACCGATTCGAAACTTTTAAGTAGTTATTATTATATATCAAAAAATAGATATGGGATTTTTCATATAAAGTTACCCAACTTATTCTGACAACTAGATCATCTTAATTTGTTAGAGATATAATTATTTACATTATGTAAATCATGTATCTAATTGCTATTATGCATATGCTTTGACATTCTCTATTAAATAAATGAGGTGACGATTTGTTCTTATTGATCATTATGATAACAAATACTTCGAAGTGCTCTATCGCAGTATTTGAAAGTTAAAAATGTTTCAAAGAGTACTAAGTAATTATCAGTACTTCTACCGATATCTTGATAAGTAGCTAATAGGTATTTTACGAATTATCGTATGAGGTAATACTTGAGCAATAAAGATATTTCATGACGTTTGTCAGTTTCCATACGGTAATCGACAAGCGACACCCCAAACGAACACTCACGCCCCCACACAACAATGTCCCAAAAGAAATGCGTAACGCACGGCCAAATGCCTTGAAACGACGGGAGTTCTAATAACACTCTAAACCATGACATTCTCACACACCGACAGAACAACACAAGGTGTTAAACACCCTCGCAAGCTTCACGCGGACGGCAACCCCAAAAGGTAAGACCACTACAAAGACCAACTGTTGCCTTCAGATGCCGGGTGCCAACTGAACTGGAAATGCCGCGCCAGACGGCGTTAGATCGATAAAAGGTCTCGGGGCTGCGGAGCTATAGCTTTCTCTCTCGCACCCATGGCCGTTGTTTGTTAAGTTTACGCTAAAAGCACGCTTAAAAGCAAGTTGTAAAATGATCGATATTTGTACAACGGATAATCTTAATGCACCAACAGATCGAGAACCGAGAAACACCAAATGAGTGCATTTCAGACCGTCGACTGCAAGCGAAATAATTTGCGATACTTAAATGCAAACGGAATAATACGAAAATCCCATATACAAGTGGGGTCGTAATTTAGAAAATATGCTAATTAAAACATGTGTTATACTTCATTTCACTTTGTTTTTCTTTATCTTACAATTTTATTTTAGATTTTACTCGTACCGGCATGTGGTTCGAACCTACATCTGTCTCTCTTATTGTTCTGACAAACTATTATTGTACCTTCTATCTATTGATATGTGGTCAATTTAATTTTCACATATACCTCCAGGTTCGTCCATGTTAAATATGGTGCCGCTTACCAAGAGATTATTATTCGTTGCACAACAATCTAGAAAGAGATTTACGTTTTCATTGGCCTCTCCGACTCACTTTTTACCTATTATATCTTCTCTACCCGTATAATCTGACCCTACCTTTGCCTTTAATTATCCAATTAGTATTTTTATATTCTTTTTGTTCCGGTTTTGTAACACTTTATAAAGTTTCTGTAGTTGGTCAGCATAAAATTCTTCGTTTTCTATTTCCTCTGAATTAGTAGCAGCGTAAACATTTATGACACTTAAAAACCTTGCTCTAAATCTTGCTGCAATAATTCGTTCAGATATTGAGTCCTTCTCTATAAGTGCTTTTCTTGACTCCTACCCTAGCATCATTTTATTTTATTTATTAATTTATACTGTCCCCAACAGCGTATATCACTAAAATTACGCGACAGCGTACAAACGTAATACAATATAATGTATACTTTATTTATATCCTTTTGTAAATGAAGGCAATCGGTAGTAGATTTAATAATCTTCCTTATTTTAAGGCAAAAAATGCTCGACGTGTTAAATTGTGATCGGTAAGCCATTAATAAATAGCAAGAACAAAAAAGGCCTTAAGTTAGCACCTCGTGGAACACCAGATAAAGCTTAACATACCTTTGATATATAGCTCCTATAAACTACACATTGTCGTCTATTTGTATAATACTATTTAAGGAGTAAAGTTAAGTTGTTCGACATTCCAAAGGAATATACTTTATTTATCAATCTGGTATGATCAACTTTATCAAAAGTCTTGACAAAGTTGGTGTATATAACATCAACCTGTAAGTTTTCGTTCAAAGCTTGCCACTCCATGTTCGTCTTTATCTTTGTCTTTTGTAGTGTTGTGTTTTCCTAGATTTACATTCGTTATTCCTTATATCGTAGCGGTCGTTATCGGTGTTGTTTATCTCACTGCCTTCTTTAAACGGCGAACGTTTGCTTATAGTTTGGTTCTTTTTTTCGAAGAAAGTATTGTGATCACGAAAAAATCACCTTCCGAGATTTCTTTAGACTTTCACGTTTCAGGGTTCCTAGATGACGAAAAACAGGTTTTCTCAATTCCGTCTTTCTGTCTGTCTGTCTGTTGGCGGTATAACTCAAAAACTATTTGTCGGAGGAAGATGATATTTTGCATACACATTATATACCGATGAGGCCATAATTATATATAGGTAACAGCAATAAGATAACATAAACAACAAATTAGAATGCTTGAGTAAGACAGTGATGACAATACGAAAAAATTCTTTTAGTAGGCATGTTTAGTTGACATATGTCATAGTTAAAATAAGCGGCAAGCCTACTAAAAAAATTGCTTCTATGTTCATCTCTTTCTTACCCAACCAATTCATTCTATGTTCTTGTTCATGTTATCTCTATTTGAAATGTCGCGGTAGCTCTGGAAGCGATAGCGTAAACTACCTCCAAACAAAGAAATCGAATGAGCCGGCTCGTTCACATACGCTGAATTCGAGTCGCATCACAGGTAATATTTTTATTTTTGGTTTAACTGAGATATAGAAAAGTAACAATTTGCACTTGACTTTTGACGAGAATCCAGCATATACAGCGTAAGTGCTCTTTCTGCTTTACAGCGTAAGATGTATCACCGAAAATAGGTTCTATTTAAGCCAGCCGGGACGCACGTAGTCACGTAGTGCTCCCTGGCACAGGTAGAAATAGCCCGTTCTCTTGCAATATCCCACATAACGTTGGGACTGCATACGCGGTCCGGCTGCCCTTCGAATTTGGCCACCGGTAACGTTTTATTTAGGTGAAAATTTATATAATGTATTAGACACGTGAAGATATTTTTACTCCTAACTTAATTTCATTTTTAAAATTATTTAGTGTCACAATGTCGACGAGGGAAGTTCTGAGTAAAGCCTTTTACAGATTTTTCTTTACTGTCAACGTTTTCGCTTGTCGTTGCTTCTTCGATTATAACATTGTTGTTTTAGAGCCTATAGTTCTAGCATTTTTCATATGCTGTATTAGAAACTTTTTTTACCCTTGGACTTACCTTGGATACTCATAGTTAATCCATATGTCTACCTTTTAGCTTTTCGCAACTCTCATAATGTACATCGTTTACATTACGTAATACTACTTCGATTAACACTGGTCTGGTTTTAATACTTTTCTGACATTGTTTACCAATTCTTCTTATCTCTTGTATCTTATTTTCAATGTTTATTTGTTTACTTATGTTCTTTAACGTTATTTTAATTTTTTTCTTTAACTGTAGGTTTGATTCATTTTCTAATTCGTTTAATCCCTGTATAGGTATGTTCTTTTCCAGGATTTTGTTTTCCCCTTTGGCAAGTCCCCCGTTCTTTTCCAGGTGTTGGCTTCACTCTCCATAGTTTCCCGTTTATCGCATTATTGCTTAGCGCTGATCGCGCTATCATACGAGCATAGTAGAATATGGTCAAATAATGTCGAACGAAACAAGTTCTTACATGTAGTCAAAAACAAAAATTTAACATTACTTAAAAATGTATGTAGATTGATATACAGTAAGTAAAACTAATAAATGGAAATAGCATCTTACAGTTTTTATGGCAAGAGATATTTTCAATAAATACTTCCAAATTAGTAATGGTGTTTTATACAATTGCATGCTAAGAACAAATTGTAAAACTATCTTTCTGGTAGTGTGTATTAATTAATCTGTCTCTATAATATTTGCATGCTAGCATCCTATTTTACATAAACACTGCTTTCCACTGCATAATAGGTATTTAAAAGTTTTGCAATATATTTCTTAGCGGTGAAATAAAGTATAAAAGTAATTAAAAAAGTATAACACTTAATGCAAACGTTAATGTGCAGTGTGTAAAAAACCGTTTTACTAGAATTGGAGTACCTTAGTTTCAATAAAAATTATTACTATTATTATTAATTTTAATTACATGACTAACCGTAGTTGGTATTTGCACTCAACACACAATAAGTAAACAAAACAAATAAATAAAATTGAAAACCCAAAAGAAAACCCCGTGAAAATTCTAAACTTAACATTTCCACATGAACTCTTAAACAGACCTAAAATTTTGTTTAAAATAACAATTTTTATAAAATATTTGCTTATAGGTAATTATAAATCTCAAAACCAACCTCCTTATAGTCCGGGAGCCCGTGACACTTTTTAATGTCACATTAGTTTAAGGTTTAGACACTCTTTATTCTCTTATTCTGATAGTACAAATCCCCAAAATGAGCTGCTGCCGGCGCACCCGCGGGGCCACCGCTACCGGCAGGGTTGCAAATGTGTTGAAAAAGGAGGGGTGAATGTCAAACAAGTTTAAGGCTAAAACTTTGTATAGTGCTTAAGGGTACTGAAAAATACTGGAAAATGCTTTGCTGCCAGCGAAATCGCGGGGCCGTATATTGCTGCCACCCCCGCAAACACGTAAAAAAAGTCGATCGGCAGGACAATTAGTTTAAGGCTGAATTTTTTTCCCCAAGTAGTTTGATGTATATACTAACAGAAAAACATTTGCTGCCGATGATCTGGTGGGGCAGAGGCCAGGCATCAAAGGTGACGCGGCGGCGGCGCGTGCCTTGCGTATATGCCGAAGAAACAATGAATGTGAAGATGAACTTTCACTCAATTAAAAGGAATCTACTTACATGATGTTCACAAATTATACTTTCCACGAAAATTACAAAAACATACGAAACATAGTTTTCAGTATTTATACTTTTCATAAATAAACAGTTCTTTTGCAATATAACAATAAAAAAGTATGTACTTTTACAGTGCAATTGCATGAATTGCAAGTTGCAAGTCCTTGCGCGGCATGTACGCATGGCAAGCGCCGCGTCACCTTTGATTGCAACTGCCTGGCCTCTGCCCCACCAGATCATCGGCAGCAAATGTTTTTCTATTAGTATATACATCAAACTACTTGGGGAAAAAAATTCAGCCTTAAACTAATTGTCCTGCCGATCGACTTTTTTTACGTGTTTGCGGGGGTGGCAGCAATATACGGCCCCGCGATTTCGCTGGCAGCAAAGCATTTTCCAGTATTTTTCAGTACCCTTAAGCACTATACAAAGTTTTAGCCTTAAACTTGTTTGACATTCACCCCTCCTTTTTCAACACATTTGCAACCCTGCCGGTAGCGGTGGCCCCGCGGGTGCGCCGGCAGCAACTCATTTTGGGGATTTGTAGTATCAGAATAAGAGAATAAAGAGTGTTTAAACCTTAAACTAATGTAACATTGAAAAGTGTCACGGGCTCCCGGACTATTACGGCGTGGGAGGTTGGTTGTTCAGACATGTCTGTTCTACTCTTTCATCTTCTAGTAAAACCTTAAACATCCCGAAAAACACGCACGCAAATACATGTGCCGACGCACAGCGCACAAACAATTAACGAATTCAGGTACGACTACGTTTTAGGGAGTACGTGAACATGGTAATAAATAATAACTAAATAAGGAAATTAATGCAAAATATTCCAATTTCATTTTTATTCATTTGTCTTCTGTTGATTTATATTTTGTTGCAGTAATTTTTTTCAAATCACCTATGAAATAAGAAGTATGTTTACCCATAACTCTAGTATTTTACAGCTTCTAGGACAAACTAAGATATCCATATCAAAGGGTGGAGAGTGTCTCCAACAACATGCAATTGATCTTATCAGTTGACGAAAGGTTATGTCACGTTAATAAGGTGGTCTTCAAATCAAATTTTAAATTTGGTGAAGTCTAAAGGTAAGGTTGTCAAAAACCCTACGGATGTCCTAATAGCTGAGGTTAAAGACGAATGCTCTGAGAGGACTTACACCAAACCTAACTCTGAACAGCCTCACGTCTCAAATTAAAGGCGAGTAGACACCTGGAAGTAGCATAGGTTCAAGAACAGCTAGAAGTTGTGCCATTTAAAGAGCTATGTAGCTTACAGAGTCAGATTAAGAGACTAACAGAGAATGTAAATTTGTATACCGATGGAACCATATTTATTGCTTACTCTTGGATGGGTGTTAATCTGTTAGTGTTAATGCACTCACATCCACCCAACGACGCCAGAATATTTACATACGGGCATAAACGCGTTGTCCGAAGAAAGGAGGGAATTCTGCTGCTAAAAATGAGTGCTGAATCCTCTTAGCCATGTCACTGAAATTTATGACTCAGTTTCTTGAGTAGGTAGGCCCGAAAATCTCTCATACCTTTGCAAGTCGAAACTCATTCTAAGCAATAATTTAAATAAAAGTACAGGGAACATATTGACTGGAATTTCGAAGACATATGTACAACTAGATTAATCACTAAACTGATATGTATAGGACTGTAGCAGTAGAGTACTATGCGACAACGTTTATAAAAGTAAATTCTCCCAATATCGGACATCGACTGTCCTACCTAAAAGACTGAAGCTACGCTATGTTCATAAAATGGCAACAGCATTTATAAGCTATTCAATCAGTGGCATAAATATTTTGGAAATGTACGTATAAATGAAGAAAACCAGCATAAAAAACATATAGATGCCATAAAGACCGAAGCTGCAGTAATTAAGATAAAACATGGACGCACAGGAAAAATACTACGATATTTAAACAAACGAAACAATTTGTAGTGACCAATTGATACCAAATGAGAAATAAGCGTTATTATAGTCTATATAACCAAAGCCTTTAAAAATAATAAAACGAAATGAATGAGTTTAATATAGATGCCTGAAACCAGTAAGTAGCTTATAATAAATAAGCAAGCTTCAAAAGAGAAAACCAAATCGCTATCGTTACTGAAACGCTAGAAACGAAAGAACCACAATAGAACTAGTTAACATCTAAAGGTTACTAGTTTAAACTAGAGTGGTTAGGCAACTAATGCAATACATGTAAGAATGAATATCAATGGCAAAGTTATACAATAGCATATGTAATACAAAGCATACTATAGACTCCAGTTTCAATGGCTTCCGTGATAATACTTTTTTGATTTACATATATTAATAAGCAGTTTCTCTTACCTCAGTTGTAATTCCTTGGCATGGAATCAGCACCATGAACGATGGTAGTACAATGCAGATTAAAAAAGCATACGTTTGGTATGGTGTTACTTCTGATGTTTGTTGACTCGTTATTGGTAAAGCAATTAATTCTAAAAATAACAACGTCATTTCTGCAAGGCTGGACCAACCAAAAGCCTTATTCAGATTTTCTACAAATCTGAAAATCGTATTGTGTAGTTGAACCACAATGGGCATTAATTGTTTCCCAGACTCGTGTTCAACCGAAATTTTAACTTGCAAAAACTCATTTAAGCTTCGAACTCTTTGATTTGCAATGTATAGAAACGATCCATATACATACATAAAGGCATGGCGACTTGCAGATATTAAAAGCATGTTGATTAAGGTAACCATTAGATTGGTGAATTCGATAGACCACACCCCTTTAGAGTTTACTATAGCAATAATTTGCCAGATTGGGCATACTACCAGAAAAGCATAAAACGGAAATGTTACATATAACACTAGTTGTACTATGTGAAGTGACTTGTATGATACAGAAATTCCTTCTCTTCTCAATATTTTATCTGCTTTGTCAATCATAGTTAAGCATGTTATCAATCGTTCTTGTTGCAATGCTAACTCTACCATTGTGACTATAGCAACTATATGTCCAATAATATACAGACTTCCAACCATACCTTCCAGAAAAGTCATTCTGTGCATAGAAAACTGAATAGCAGTCCGTACAAGCGCACTAGTAATAAGTATAAACATAACAGCTAAAAAGAAGGTTATTGAATATCAATGTCAAAGAAAATATTGGTCATGAAATAATGAACTACAGAGACAACAATATGCATTTGATATTTTATAGCAAATATTTAGCAATAATCCATTGCGATTTCAAAGGGTTTCACATATGTTTTGTCTATATGGCGAATGACCTCCGGGATTGGATCGTATTAGTGTTAAAGTAAAGTCATCTCAATGTTCACATCTCCGAGCAAGATCTGACAAATTCCTTTCATCTAAGGATAAATTTAAGACCATGTCATCAAAAGGTGCTTACGGAGCCCGTTGTTTCTGTAATGTTGTGTACATTGGTGAAACAAATCCAGCGTTATCGCAGGTCAGGTGTGCAGCTATCGCCTAGCTCGATATCGATATCAGTCAAAAGATTCTCTCTTTGGTGGAACTCCTATTATCTGCAGATGCTCATCCTTCTTTAGAGACAGATTCGGAAAGCCATTGAGATTTAAAAACATCCCAAAAACCTCAACCAATATGGAGGTAATCCTCTGCTTTCCATATGGAAAGTGGATATTTTGCGGGTAGTTATTCTCTTGAAGGAATCATTTAAAACACCGCCGTAGTAATTGTTAAATGCTTTATTTGTTAAATACACATCGCGTTACGCTGGACGCTCTTGTTCTGGCTAGGGCGCTACTACTCAAATTAAAAACGCATTGTAATTTCGACTGCGCTAAAGGAAGCGCCGGCGCAGTTGCCATATCAACCTAATACTTAACAGAAAGCGTGGGCGAAACGTTCTTCTATCTCAACAGTGACGCAGTCCAATCCCGGAACTCGTTCCTTACATAAATAGTCTATTGTGATCATTGCGATTAGCTTTCAGATGTTGTAATAAGAGGTGAGATTTTTATGTGGTCTTTCTAGCCATGAAAATGAATATCCACAAGTACTGCTTTCTACTGTCCAATATCTGTTACGTTTATAGACGTATTTACTAAGTTGAAATCTATAAATTATAGTTCTTAAGAGGGAAATAGATCTAAAACTCTTCACGAAAGGATGATTGGCAGGTACGAGGAAAATTATCATTAGTAATATCCCTAGTGCATGCCAAATGCCAAAATTAGAATCACTTTGGTATGTAAGAGGGGTATTTTGCGGACTATTTCCCGAACACAAGTTAACCGGGTCTTCTTTCCCCGCTAATTTTTCCAAGCCCGTTCCTTGCCAGTAGTTTAGCTATATAGTCGTTAGGAACAGTTGGAATCTCGTTAATCCATTCATGCGCGGCAAATTATCGATAATTTGCACTAGTACATATTGCATAATTGGGATCTAATTTTATGAATCTCAGAACTTTAAAAGATTTGATTGGCTTAAAGTGTGTAAGGGAAATAGTCAGTCATATTTCAGAGTTTAATTTTGCTCTTAGCAATTTACATGAGACAGAGATCGATTCAAGATGACCTAAAGTGCTGAAGGACCATGGAGAAAAGAATCAAGCAGATCTGTGGTGGATCGAAGAATAAAGGTCACTGTCATTGCAAATGAAGTGTCAGAAATACCTGATTTGAAAAGTTTTCATGACGTTTTGATTATGAAGTGTCACTACACAGTATTCTACGATCCCTTACATCTGAGAAGAGGTATGTAGGCAACAAATTTGGGAGAAAAAGTTTACGGCTCCATTCAAAGACAAGCTTTTTTGCAATAGTCCAGTAAATATAGCAAAATTCCTTGCAAAAGGTCGGGTAGTTCTGAATTTTTTATGTTATTTGGGTTGCCATAGTGAATTAAAATCGTTTTCGACCTCGGCGCACCACCGCGCACAGCTCCACCTCGCAAAAACAGTAAAATTTAAGCACTTGTTTTCGTTTATGCCGAAAGTAGAGTAAATTGTCTACAATTTGAGTACAAGACGAGCTATATAAGTTTGATAGTTCCAGAGATATCATTTTTCAAAGTACAAAGATTTTTAAAAAAATGCGAAAAAATGTTCAAAGCCTATGAATTATGTTAAATATCTCGTAAACTAAGTGGTGTGTGTAAAAATATATTAAGAGCACATTTAAAGTATAAGGTTTTCCAATAGCGACGTCAGAACTTTAAAAACTAATTGTAGTTATCTTAGATTGGTTGAGCTTTCCATTTTTCAATAGTTGTGTTCCGTCAACTTTGACAAATCATCAGGGAACGTTATAGATATTAACGATACAAGTTTGATTATGAGCATCTTAACGAAACGAGTCTCGTTAAGTGCCATAAGCAAACGTGTGTTGTTTAATATTTTATCTTTATCAACAAATTCTGGTTCACTGTATTTCTCTTTACAAAAAGAGTGCGGTAATGTTCATTACCACACTGAGTGCGGTAATATCTATCCATTACCGCTCTGAGTGCGGTAATATCCATTACTGAAGCTCTTAACAATACTAAAATTAATTTGGTTAAGAGTCTATAACAACACTGATGAAGATAAAATCTTTTAACACTGTATAGAAACAGTTCGTATTTATTATCAAAATTTCTCTTTCTGTTCGAGCAACGTTCGGCACTCTACGTAAATTTTATGATCTGTCAGACCACAACTTGCCGAATTTTGCGTAAAGACTTAGGTCTTATCTTTACAAGATTTAATTAATCTAATAACTGAAGCTAAATGACCATTTGCAGAGTTGACAGTTCGCTGATTGGACTCTGGAATAGTTAGAAATCGATCCCGAATTTGGCAAAAAAAGTCATATTTAGCGATGAGGCTTATTTTGGTTAAATGAATTCGTCAAAAAGTATATGTCGTTGAAGTCGTATAGCGTTCCACCATGATTTGTCAAAGTTGACTAAACACAACTATCAAAAAATTGAAGCCTCAACCAATCCAAGATGACTACAATCAGTTTTTAAAGTTCTGACGCCGTTATTGGAAAACCCTTTACCATTGATTAATAACTCTAAAGAAATGCAACGCAACGTTAAAATCTGTACTGCATCTCCCTGCTACCCGCGGCCCCCGCTTCCAGCAACTGATTCGCAAGATTGTGGCGTCGCTAGCGGAAAATATCTCAACTTCCTTTCTTTGGCCACGGTGTGATTATCTTTGACTGAGTTGCACTTTGTGTTATCAGTTAGGGAGTGAACATATATAAACAAATAACGAAGATTACGACGCTAAGCCATTTAGAAATGTAACTTTCAATGCTTTGACCCAGGGGCGGATGGGCCAGTCTGGATTTTGGGAAATTTCCCGAAGGGCCGCTGGCTTCGGCCATAACGGGGGCCGGTCCATCGCTATGACCCTTAAAAAAATATTTAAAAACGCAGCGCACAAAAAGAATCACGGATTTAACCGAAATAAAAATTAGTAGCATAACATTCATGCTTATGAATATTGAGGTTCCAGTCTTAAAAACAAAATAAATAATGAGGAAGTAATCAATGTTCTGGCCGAAGAAAGCGATTTGTTTAAAAGCTCGCTTTTATATTAAGCACCGACATACTAATATGTATGTTTATGAAAACAAAATATAAGCGGATATGTAGGCCCGCTTTTTGAAAAAATATGATGTGTTTCACAATTTTTTTCTGTCCAATACCAATGACCAGGACCAGCAACTAGTTGCCATTAGTTTTTATTTATCCTAACATGTACATATTATGTATTTTTACTTAAAGAAATATTAAAAGCGCTTGAAAAATACGAATAAGTACATACTTATTTTTTATAGCTCCCTTAGTAAAAGCTACTGAATGGCTGAAAATTTGTGCAGCCAATTTGACTCTCATCTTCTGGAACGTATTTGGATTAATATGAATCGGCGTGATTTTTGTTAACGCGCGAGGGGTGTTACTGCTTTTATCTATTTCGTACGTTTGCACAATGTCATTCCACGAAATACGCTTCTTACGAATGTAGATCTGTAACTTGTGATTCATGAAGTTATTTCGCAGGCTTTTTAAGAGATGAGGAGGATCGAAACAAGTATAGATTTTCATGTTATCGACGTATATCACTGGATTTTCTTTGGTAGCGCCCAATTTTGACAAAGCGCCCCTATTATTGGTTCCTTGGTCACATACTAGAATCATGGGCTTTAAAGAAATAGTAATTAATTCGGAAATAACTGTAGTAATTAAGTCCTTTAAAAGATCGCTCTTTATTGGTCCCGCATATATACTGCTCAAAATGAATTAGGGATCAGTTTTATATTTTCTATTACTTTATACAGGATGCACAGATTTGAATGAAACTTTTAGTGATTATCTATGGACTAACACAGTATTTATTAAATACGGAAAGCTAATTCAAAAACAAGTAACAAGGTTCTTAAGTTAACATTAACAGAAAACGTACAAAATTAAAGACCGCAACAAATAAAGAAAACGGCCCAGAATTCTTTCTGGCATTAAAGCTAGTAACGGGTATGACCTCCCCTCGCAAGTAAGACACTTCGACACCTGTTACCCATACTGTTGATGAGATTTTGAAATCGTTCTTGTGGTATTTGCTCTCATTCCTGCACAAGACGATTTCTGAGATCATTTTAGTTTTGAGGAGGTTCTCCTGCTCGAATCCGTCATTCTATTTCGTCCCAAGCATGCTCTATGGGGTTCAGGTCAGGACTGTAAGCCGGTCAGTCCATAGTGTGAATATTATAGGCATTGATGTACTCTTGAACAATTCTTGCAGAATGAGGGCGGGCGTTATCCTGTTGATAAATGAACTCTTGACCATGATTTTGAACATACGGTCGAATGTGAGGTTGCAGAATGTCATCGATATAGCGTTGAGCTGTTAGAGAGCCCCCTTCTACAATGAGAATCTCAGTGCCGCCGTTCAAAGATATTCCACCCCATATCATGATAGAGCCTCCTCCAAAATGCAGGCTTTCTTGCACCATATTGTCTGCGAATCTCTTACCTTGCCTTCTGTAGACTCTTACACGACCATCACAGTAGAAAGTCAAAAGTCAGCAGTAACTGCAACTGCACTGACCAAAAATATAAAAATTAAAGAATAGCGGTGATTTATAAACTGATCCCTAATTCATTTTGAGCAGTATATATAATAGCAAAAGGGAATTTTCCAGTTGTGCAAGAGTCCTCGTAAGTAAAATACCATCGCGGTATTGGGAATTTTGTCGTTTCGTCCCAAGTGTCCCAGATCCTCATAACCTTCAATTACATCTTGCAGTTTATTATACTCTAGTTTTTTCTTAAGAATGATTTCGTCAAACATAACCACGCACATTTTTTCTCTGTCACTCATGGTTCCAACTTTAATCGCTAACTTTTTTGTTAAATTTGTTTTTACGCCTGTTGTCATATTTGAAATTTTCAACCAAGATTGGATCGTTCTTACGGATGGTAAAATAAAACCTAACTTTCTTCCCATATACTTGTAATTTCCTGGCGATTTATAATACAAAGATAGCGCTAACTGTTTTTCATTATATGACCAACGCGTGTGTTTTCTGTGAAATAATTGCATGTTGGTGAAGTTCTTTACTGCTTTACTTATATTGATGAGCGAATTTTCAACAATGTTTTTGGTGGAAAATTTCCTACACTTCAATTTTAATCGATCGTTCTGAATATTCCTTGCTTTCATTTTTTTATTAAGTAGATTTAGTTTAGCTTTAAGTTTTTTGCACTTAGGTGTTAGAGTTAAATTTTTTCCCGTTTTTTGGAGATGGCATATACCTTTCCTGGACTAATTTATGAAAAACTGTAACACGACTTATCTTCCACAACTTTATGTACAGGGATAAGGTCCACGATTTCATCAACGTCAACAACAAATTGTTTCGGTATTGCACATTTTTGTAAAACTTTTCTCACAGAACTGCATGAAATGTCTTTAGTTGCAAAGTGTTCCTCACAAATTAATTTCTGACATAAGTTTTCATTGTCCATTTCTGCTATAATAATGTTACCACAATTTTTTTTCCATTCCTCGCATCTTTTAACATCCTTGACGGGGAATTTAAAATAACTTAGGTTGCGCTGATTCTTTATAGAATTAAGTTAATATACACACAGGTATGACAAACCAATGGCTTAGGCATTGCTAATTAATTAAATCAATGCTTTGAAACACAGAGCACGATCCAACCAAAGCTAGATGTTCACACGACAACTGTTGCCGGTCAGCTGAAAAAGTTTCGGTAAAAACGGCGAGACACGCGCCATCTGTAGGTCGCTACATTTCTACAGCACAATCAGCTCCGTAAAGCTGCGTATCTTCTTCTACTTATTTAATCAATGCCTTTACATTAACTTTGCAACAATTTGAGCACAAGATGACCTTTCTATGTCAAAACTTTCCTGAGATATATAAAATATAGTAACCACGGGTAGAGTAGGTAGAAAGAGCTTACGCTTGAAAAATAGTGAGCAGATTTTATTTTTAGTAATATACCTGCTCAAAAAAATTAGGAGAACACTTTTTTAGCCGTGCAAAAATTTTCAAATTAAAGACAGACGCAAGTATCAACTGTAGTATATTGTTCCTTCAACATTACTTAACAAGATACAAGAAACAAATATACTGTAATTTAACGGTTTTCTTGAGTAAGGCCAAATTATTGAGAAGACTACCAAAATCGAAATGTGATTCATCACTTAAAATGTAATGCAAATTTTGTTAGCGCCCGAATACCGAGTTGTAGTAGCGCATGTGCCTTCCATTAGCATCAATGACGACCTGGCATCGTCGAAGCATGTTGCGAATAAGACGTCTTAACATGTCTTGTGGTAAATTTCGCAATTGTTCCATAAGGACCTGAGCCAACCCCTGAAGAGTCTGAGGTGCAGTAGGACGCTTTCTAATACGCCTGTCGAGTAAATCCCAAACGTGTTCGATGGAATTTAAGTCCGGACTCATGGCTGACCACTGCATCATTTGGATTTCTTGTTCTTGGAGAAAGTTTGTTGTTAAATTTACGGTATATACTCTACAATTATCCTGTTGTAGGATGAAGCCATTGCCGAAATTGTTCGCAAATGGCACCACAGGCTCTTGAAGAATCGTCTCAACATAAATTTGTGCGTTGAGACGTCTATACTGATGCCACCCCATACCATGATCGATCCAGCTGCAAATCGGTCCGCTTCCTGTATACACACCGCAGAGTATCACTCTCCAGGACGTCTGTACACTCGTATACGACCATCGAAAGGAGTTAGACAAAACCGCGATTCGTCAGTAAAAAGCACAGACCTCCAGTGTCAAAGTTGCCATTACACATGTTCACGAGCAAAGTTTAGACGGATAACTTTGTGACCCTGGTCAAGCGAGGAGCTCGCACAGGCTTGCGAGAAGTCAGATTGACTTCTTTGAGTCGTCTTCTAACCGTCTGAGGGAAAATGTTTACACCGGTGGCATTTCGGAGTAGATTTTGTAGCTGACGAGAAGTAGCAGTTCGTCGGCGAAAACAAGAATTAACAATATACCGGTCGTCCCGAGTGGTAGTTTTTCTTTCACGGCCTTGTCCAGCTCTCCTGGAATATCTACCCGTTTCTTGGTACCATACCACGCTCTGCAGATAACAGATGGAGTCGACTGGAGCTGGTTTGCTACATACCGCATAGATCGGCCATCTTCAAGCAAAGAAACAGACCTCGCGACTTCAATGCCACTTAAATAACGCATTTTGAACTCAGAAACACTGAAAAAGTTAAAACTGACGTTTCCTGTGTCCTATGACTAATTTGATGAGTTTCGGATGTTTGCTTTGTCGTCAAAAACTTCTTTGTTTTGAAACTTTCTTTACATTTTGGCGTCTACGAAGAAAACGAGCAAACGAATCACCGTAATTCTTTTTACACTTTGTCAATACAAGTCTAGAGAATAATATAACAAGAAAACATCCTGCTTCCATTATTTGCTGGAAAACTTATAGGCGTTCAAAAAAGTATAACTTAAGAGTGACAGCAATTAATGTTAAAAAAAACAACTTAAAAATAATAATGCAACATTAAATAAAAACACATATACGAAATAACACCACAAATGGAAAAAATAATTAATGGTTGTGAAATTGGTAATGGCCCTCCCCTCCCAATAAGGATTCCCCTTTTCTTTTGTTTTGCAAGAGGGTTGAACAAACAATGGGTTAGTAGTGTTATTTATGTAACTTTCTTATTTCACTAGCTCTAACTTCGAGATAGGGACTACCACAAAGACAACTCAAAATTTTGCACTCCTTCACGAAGTGTAAATATCGTATCGTGCATACATAGTATCACGAACGTTTGGATATGCAAAGGTGCTTAAACTGTAGCAAATTTACTCTACTTTTAAAAAGGCAAAGGTTATTTTTTTCGACAAACGTTTAGTATTTGAAATAAACGGTAAGAACGAAAACAAGTTACTAAATTTTGTTGTTTTTTCGAAGTTGCGGGGTGCATGGGGGTGTGCCAAGGTCGAAAACTTAGTTTTTGCATTACTGTGGCCATTTTTCTGCTATATTGACTGGACTACAAAAGTTATAATCATTGATACTTGAAAGTGGGTAAAGGTAAAACGTCTGGGCTCACAATCGGCAGGTAGTGGAGACGAACCTCATATCCGGGCATTGATTTCATGCTCTCCGGCTACCATATCAACACATTTGGTAGTCGTCACCCCTGTAGAAGAGCATTCTTCCCTAATTCAAAGGGTTAAGCTATGCATCTGCCCCGGCCTTAACCGAAGATGGCTTATAAAAACCACACTTTGCGGTTGTGAACAGATATCAGCCTACATTAAGAGAAAGAAGAAGACGAACACTCATGCAGAGTAAGAATCAATGCAATGGCTTGGTATGGCTTTTCCAATACAAAAAAGTAACCTGCCGCAATCTTCTTTATCTTCGTATTTTTCTCTAGTGTTCTGGAACGTTGTAGTTCAGTAGAAGAATAGTGTAACTCTGCAAAAGGTCAGGTACCCTCCATTTTTGAGCTAATTTTTTCAAGGTGTCTGTTTGTTGATTACATACTGACTATTTCTATGCCTAGTAAATATTAACTAGGTGCTGTTAACTTGTTTTAACAATATATGTGTTTTATTACATTTTTGTTGCTTTGATGAATTCAGTTGGTCCGTATCTATGTAGTACCTCATAAAAAAATATGCTCTCGTTGTCGGTTTGAGGTTCAAATTTTTCATTACCTTGAGTTTCAAGACACAGCCACCCATCGATAATGTCTCGTCTTTTTCTTCTTCGTCGTCGTCGATGATAACCTCTGGCACATTTCCGCATGATTGACCATTACAAAATTGACAGATAATGGAGCACTTCCATGCTTCCAGCTTTTCTCTAGCCACAGGCCGCATTCTTTTTTGCATTATTGATATAAAATTGAGCAAAGCTTTTTCAACTGGGTCTTTCATAGTTGTTACTACAGTGAGCCCATTATTGCTACGTTTCCAAGCCCACTTCTGTCGACTTTTTCATTGCCGTATCATGCTTGAACTTGGTGGTACGTCCTGAACACGTGATATCGTGCAGCGTCTCTTCTTGGTGGAAGAGTGGCAAGATTGAACTTGTGTTTCCTGATGGACTTTGCAACATGTTGGTAGCGCAATATATTCAATGGTTCATTTCCTATGCCACCGCCACACAAAGCGACAAGAAATTGTTCTTCTACCTCCACATTTTTTTCTAGCTCTGCGTTTTGTTCTTTGGATACTTTAGGAAGTTGGTTTAAACGCGAGTGCTTCTGGATGATGTTAATAAATTTTGTTTTTCCTTGGTTGAAAAGAGCAGATGTTGTGTACCCGCCGCAAATTACATGTAAAAATGGAATGGTCATGGCTGCTTTTTCATACTCCAATGTTTTCCGTAGTACAGTTTGGCTGAACTTTCCGAAAGGTAGATATTATCGTTGAATGGTGCTAATCCTGTCAGTAGAACAAGGAGATCGATGTATTTGCCGATGATGACAATGGCATCAACTGCTGTGGAGATGAAAATTGCATCTAGTTAATAATTACTAGGTATGAAAACAGTCAATATATAATTAACAAACAATAATTATAAAAAATCAGCTGAAAACTGAGCACTGTTGGAAATTTTCATTAATCCGGTAATGTCGGTTTTTACTTCATTTACGAAACATGTTTCAAACAAATGTTGTAGGAAATTATGTCTTCTATAACATTGCTAGTAACTATTTTTATTCTAGAATGCGATGGTAAGGCGATAATGCAGAAAGACTGGTTTTGTACCCCATTTGTTCAAGATGGCGGCGCGAGCGGCGACTCGAAAGGTTGAAAAACTTGGAAATTGTATTAGAACCCCGAATTCGTAAATATATCCAAAAATGGAAACTACTCGACCTTGTTTGTACTCTGCTACTGAACTATTAAAGGAATCATTTTGATTGATGACGTTAAGAATAAAAACCATCCAAACATCACATTGAAAATAATTTGCTCCTCCACGAGAGTACACAAATCCCTGAAAGTTTGATAATCATTGGTGATTGCAGATTTGTAGAGTTAATCATCCTCAGTACATCCCTGACTATTACCTATTTTCAAATTTTACTTTAATTTTACTTTTTTTTGTTAGGTAGTTTGCATAAACACCTGTCATTGTGTTTTTACATTTGCAATGGTCATTAGAAATTACCTCCTATCAGTTTCGTTTACGGCTGTCAAAGAAATTGCTTTGGCATTTTGAATTTTAAAGTTGTATATTTTTGTAAAATCTTTATGCTTTTGACTTTTTCGATTAATATCGATTTTTGACTTCTTTAAACTGTGCTTTTTCCGAATCTCAAAATATTATAGTTTTGTTCTTTCAACAAATTTTTTGACTTTTACCTTATATGTTCGTTTGTAACTTATACTATAAATTTGAGTTACAATAATTTTCATATAATAAGAGGATTAGAATGCTATCTTTTAGAATGTGATTAAAATCTGGAAACGTCTTATAACAAAAGAGTTTTATTGTCAAAATATCTTTAGCATTACAATCGAGTACAACTTCGAACTAGTAGATTCAACTTTCAAGTCGGACTGAAGTCAATTGTCAACTGATCGACTAAAGAAAAGACATAAAGATGTCATTTTAATAGAAAGAATTAAAAATTCCTACTTATTTAATTATTGCAAAATTGCTATAGTTCTTAAAAGATATTTCATAGGTTGTCTCTGATAAAGCAAATCTTCAAGGTAATCAATAGAAATAAATCACAAGCTTTACCTGCATAATGTATTAAATATTTAATTGTGAAAGAAGTTTTCACGTAAATCCTTTTCCCACCCTTAGTTGTAAGTTTCGAATATGGAGCCATTGCCACAAACTTAGAGGGGTAGTATAATCCATCTATAATTTCAAATATATTTGTAGCCAGTCTCATCTTATCCCTAACAAACAAATAATCAACGAATCAATAACTCTGCCTACTCAATTCTAATTCAATCAAGGATTGATTTTTAATACAAGATTATACTTTATGATTACTGCATTGTTAATTCATAAAATGAGTAATTATATATGTATTTTTTATTCATATTTATACTTAATACACCGAGTAATAAATATCGGATATATAAATTTTGTATGCAGTCCTTTTTCGCTTAGCAACGGAGACAAAATATTTGCCAATCTTTTTTTAATACATTGCAAGTGGTCCATTCCTCACCATTACTACATGATAATTAGTTTTTGCGATAACACGGCTGTTATTTGATAGGAAAATCAACAAGACTAGAGATGTTTTAAGTTTGCCTGTATTTAAAAAGGAATTAGAGAACTCTTTAAAATCTTTTAAATCAGTTCTAAGAATTTATCTATCAGGAAGTCCCTAGCACTGCACAAATAGGCATATCCGCTGATTAAGAATGTATGCTCTATTTGTTCAATATTTGTAGTAAAATATTCAAAGTAACAGCACGAGTAATCTTTCAATAAAGCAGTTAAGACACAGTTGGCATTTTTAAAGTTAATTTTCCAGGCAGAATAACTGTATTGACAGGCGATATTCTATTCAGTAATGAGTGATTGTCAGCTGGAACAAATCTCTGAGACAGATAAAAAGTTGATATTGGTTTTGTGAGCGATCTATTAAGATTTAGATTGTATATTGTATATGGAAAAACATTTCATAATATATTGTACAAATTGTGTATTGGCATGCAAATTTTTAATTTGGAATATTTTATGTTATATTCTTCTTGTGTTAACCCGGACATTTTGATGTCAAATTGAACTGGGGTTTGGAAAAACCGATGTTGGACTAAGCAAGCCCAAACTTCAGAATCATACTGGTTTTCTTTAGTTTATTATACACATCGGGAAGTTAACCCGGGAACACACTGTATATTCCCATACAAAGCGTTAATTGTACAAGAGTTGTCAGTGGATTTTGTAAAACGTTGTCAACGTTGTAAGTGGTTTAACGATCAGATTTTAGATGTAAGTTATTTTGTGATGAGGCATGGTTTCATTAAAGTAGTTATACAGTGAGGTAGTAAAGTAATTCAGAGGGAGAATACTCTTTTCCAGAATATGTTTCAAAGAAACTCTTGAACATGCCAGTTGTATATTTCAATGAAGAATATTTTTTGCAGTTTACCAGCGACGTTATTGCGCAGTGACGTCATCTCACTTTTTTTAAATTGCAAACTGAAATTTTTTGAGTACATTCTAAAGAGTATTTTTCTTATGTATTTTGTCAAAAAAGTACCACATTAACATGAAAAGTTTTTGATAATACTTAATTTCAAAGTTAAAAACATTACAAAATCAAGTTACCAAGAACAAAAACATTACAAAGTCTAGGTTATAACATGAACACTGAAAGACCGTCTTTTAAAAGAAAACATTAAATTAAACGTTTAAACTGATTTCCATTAACTTCGTGACAACAAGCCATGCGACTGTGGAACGCATGAATGACGTTCCTGATAGTTGCTGGCCGAATAGCTCAAATTTAATCTCGTATTCTAGTTTTTAATTCGTCAATGTTTGCTGGTCTGTGAACATAAACTTTACTTTTTAAATGCCGCCAGAGAAAAAAGTTAAGTGGCGTTACATCCGTAGAACTAGCAGGTCACGCAATAGATCCTCTCCTACCAATACATTTTCCAGAAAAAACATCATTCAAATAATTTCGTACGGTAAATTGTAGTAGTAAACAATTATAGATCTTAAACGAAAGCTTTCGTTTGATTTCAATAGGGTGTAATCCGATATCTTTTGCGGCTGTTAGGAATACAGCCGGACGTAATAAAATATCCTGGAGCGTGACATAACGAGAGCCTGTTATATTATGAATAGACAATGGTCTCCTGTGTAAAACTGCAAGCTTGCAACCTTGAACAATAATAGCTTCTTTATAATGAATTGCAAGTCTGCAACCTTGAACGCACGTGGCTTCCTGTCTCACGCTCCCTTTTAGAGATAACGCTTATCTTAGCTGATTAGGCATAGTATATATACTAGTAGCTTGCACCTCTAAGTTAAGCTCCAGTCAGTCGATAAGTTCCATTGTGTTCGTATCATAGCTAGATGTAAGAAATTGTCCGGCGACTAGCTGTGTGCTTCCAATGTTATATTTCATTGTAAAATAAAAATAAACGTTTTTTAAAAAGTCGTTTCGGCGGCCTTTTAATAAAACTGGCGCAGTCGTTCGGATTTGTGGAGGAAAACCTGGAAAACTACAAACATCGAGTCGACCAGCAACTTTCCTTGAGGTTCAGCTCTTTGCCACAAATCGAAACCTACCACCCAGCGGATCTTCGGACATCTCCAACAGGGACAAACATCGCCCGATCGTGAGAAGCGCCCGTCGACCCAGCTCCTGCTCCTCCGTGGTTATTGGAACCATCTGGTCATTGGGACCATCTTGATCATTGGGATCAGTCTCTGGTATTGGCAACGTCAACAACGACGACCCCAGGACAACTTTTGGATAACGCTCTAGCGCAAAGCTGGACTATCCAAGTCGGACTTCAGGACCTCTGTGCAGGCCAGCCGACATCAATAGGATCGACGCATCCTTTTTTTTGAAGACAACAGGACGTAGCTTGATCGCACGCCGTTCGTCAATTTTAACGCACAATGTAAGTGCATATTTTTATAATAATTTTCAAGCTTTAGAGAAAAAGCAAAGGTATATTTTAAAAATAATAATTTTCAAGCTTTAGAGAAAAAGCAAAGGTATATTTTAAAGGCAACAAAGTAACGACTATTAAAGCGTTCGCCTAAGTAATAATTTTCAAGTTTTAAAGAAAAAGCAAAATAATTAATTTCAAAGGCAACAAAGTAACGTAATATAATTTTCAAAAGTAATAATTATTAAAGCGTTCGCCTAAATAACAAAGTAAAAATTTCAAAGGCAACAAAGTAACGTAATATAATTTTCAAAAGTGATAATTATTAAAGCGTTCGCCTAAAACAACAAAGTTAACTAATATAAAGTTTTAAAAAATTATACTAACATAGTTCTAATATTTATTTATAATATTAGGCAGAACGTAGTAAGCCAGACCAATTGCTGCACATAATAGGTGTGCTTAATTTGCATTTGTGCTTGCGTTCTTGCGCGTAGGATACCTACCCCTGTTAAACATCCCCTAGTCATTAAACTGTTTACTAACATAAATAAAAATTAAAAATAAGTGAAACAAATAAAGCAAAATTAATTTTTGTCTATAAAATTTTTATGTTTAGATCACTATTATCTTGAATCATTAGTTAAAACACCTGTAATTATATTTTGAAACAATTGTAAAAATTTTATGTCACGAGATCGATCACGCTCACCAAGGAATTCTATCCCTAGAATTTTATTTTTAAATAATTGTAACAACATTAGCAACCCAAATATGGTTGAAC
Organism: Agriotes lineatus; assembly: GCA_940337035.1. Lineage (NCBI taxonomy): Eukaryota > Metazoa > Arthropoda > Insecta > Coleoptera > Elateridae > Agriotes > Agriotes lineatus. The sequence continues at coordinate 234,488 of CALNHX010000729.1, read as the reverse complement.
AAAACGCATCATTGTTTCCCCCACATTTTAATGTAGCTTTATTAAATGAAATTCCCACATATGATGGTAATCAAGCCACTCTTTCGGAATTTATCAGATCCGCAGAAATCATTGCAACTAAATTTTGTACAGAAAATTTAAACGATTATATCAACCAAGTAATTTTAAATTCGATAAGGAATAAATTAAAAGGTCAAGTGTTAGAAGTAATCACAGGTTACGAGTATGATACTTGGAAAGACTTAAAAAATGTCTTAATTGAAAATTTTGGCGACCAAAGGTCAGAATTGAATCTCTTAATTGATTTAACTAAATTAAAACAGAATAAAGACTCTCCCATAGAATTTTTCAATAAAGTTAGAACTCATTTAGCTATTTATAATTCAAAAGTTTCTCTGAGTCAAGAATCAAAAGATATTATCACTCATAAATTAAAAGCTAACAAAGATTTAGCACTTCGCACTTTTACAAGTGGACTAAATGAAAATTTAGGAAGCTTCGTAAGAAGTAGAAATCCAACTTCACTAGAACAAGCGTTAAGCATAGTAAAAGAAGAAATTGATATCAGATATTCTCAAAATCAAAATAATTTTCAAAGTCAAAAATTAAATAAATCAAATTTAACTTCCAATATTCAAACACAAAATTCATATAAACCTAAATTTAATAACCCGAATTTTATGCAAAGACCATTCCAACAAAATCGAAGTAATTTTAACCAAAATCCTAGAAGTAATTTTAACCAAAATCCTAAAAGTAATTTTAATCAAAATCCCAACTATTTTAAAAGTCCAACGAATTTTAACAATCCTAATAATTCTAGAATAACTCAAAATTCAAGCTTTAATGCATTTGCACCTAAACCAAATTTTTCACCAACAAATAAACCAGAACCTATGGACTTTAGCACTATAAAAAGACCAGCTACTCAACAATCAAATTTCCCTAATAAATATCGAGCAAATTCTCAGAACGTTAATAGAAATTTTAATCAACTATTTTATCACAGTAATGTTCAACAAGAAAATTCCCCTGTTGATCATGAAAATCTAACAGAAAATTTATTTGAAAACTCCCCTGAAGAAAATAAAAACTTCACTGAAAATTTATTCGAAAATTCTCAAGAAAATCCAGAATACAACCAATCAAACCTATATTTTCAAAATGAACCCCAAGACTTGGACATTACATCAGATTATTATGAATTTCCAGATCCAAACGATACAGTAAATTTTCATTAAGAGCCTCGGAAAAGCATATTTTAACTTTTAATATAAATTCAAAATCAGATCTTCCTTATATTATAATTCCCGCCACTGGCGATAAACTTTTAATTGATACAGGTAGCTCACAAACAATAATTTCTCCAGAATTTGTACAACAACATTTTCCAAATTATATTTATGAAACAGAATTCGAGATAATTACATCTCATGGAATTTCTCAACATAACTTAATTGCAGATTTACCAATCCCCAGTCTTTTTTATGAAAACGGAACACATACATGTTATTTATATAATTTTAACCCAGACTATATAGGACTTATTGGATCCGACTTATTTTCAAAATTATCCGCACGAATAGATTATAAATGGATGCATATTCAGACAGAAAGAGCTACGATACCATTTTATTATAACCCGTAAAATTTATCAGCATAAAAAAAATGAAACTAAAATAACTCCAAAATTAAAATTTAATGAAAAAGGCATGACTAAGCCTTCAGCAATTGAAATCATACAATAATCAATTTAAAACAAGCGTAATTAATACTTTAAATGAAATACAAGAAATTAATATTTATAATCCTTAATCTTATAAAAATAAAAATTATGAGCTCAACAAAAATCAGTCTATCAGACTTAACAACTTTAATATAAAAACTTCAAACATTAAAAGTATTTTAGATAATTAATTTAAATAACAATTTTTTAACAACTTTAATATAAAAACTTCAAACATTAAAAGTATTTTAGATAATTAATTTAAATAACAATTTTTTAACAACTTTAATATAAAAACTTCAAACATTAAAAGTATTTTAGATAATTAATTCAAATAACAATTTTTTAACAACTTTAATATAAAAACTCCAAACATTAAAAGTATTTTAGATAATTATTTTAAATAACAATTTAAAAAAAAAAACAATTTAAGACTAAAACCAATGCACATATAATTTCAAAACTGACGAAAAGTCAACTCATAAGGTTTAGTAATTCAAACATAAATTTGTAAAATATTTAGATTATATAGCTCCTTCTAAAGTAGGAATAAAATCAGATTCATCTAAAAATTCAATAATCAAAATTTCCCAGCACTTAAAAATCTAAATAAAATAATTTTTAACCAAATAGTCTACTAAAGAACATTTATCAAAAATTTTGCCAAAATAACTAAATTTTTAACCGTGTGTTTAAAGAAAAAAATAAGATTGTTCACACCCTTGAATTTTTGAAAAACTTTAAGTATTACAAATAAATTCTAATAAATAAATCAGTAACTTCAAATATCAAAAGTATTTTAAAAAAAAATAACATCTTAAGAAAAAACTTAAGACTAAAATCATTTAAATCAGAAAAAACTCAAATAAAAATTATACTTAACAAACAAACAAGACCTAAGCTTGTATTAATCTAGTATTTACAATTTTAATAATCACAATATTTCTCGCGTTAAAACTAAGATGTTCACAGCAACATACCTTTATAATTGATATTGCTAAAGGAAAACAAAGAAAAACCTTTACAACCATTTAAAATTAAATTCAAATTCAGAAAAGTCAAACATTTCAATTAAACGAAGAAGTATTATTTAAAATAAATTTCAGAAGTAAAGATAAAATTTAAAATTAAAACCAATTCGGAAAAATCAAACATTCCAATTAAATGAAAAAATATTTGTTAGAACTAATTTCAGAAGTAAAATTGAAATTCAAAATTAAATCTAATTTTTTAAAAAATATGGAAATATAAAACACCCTGACTAAAAGGAACTATTGCTCTCTCTTTTTCAGGATTACTACACTCTTCATCGCCTGTACCCTGCTGACTCAATCACTAGTTATACAGAGCGATATTATTATTAAAAATTTAAAAGATAATCCTGGATTATATCCCTTAAACTTAGGAAACGTAGTGCTTAAACAAAGCGAATGGACGCTTATTAGAAATATAGACTATACCCCTATATTTGTTAATTATGACACACTTAGAACTAATTTAATGAAAGTAATACCTTTACTCGAAAATAAAAGTTATGTTATTGAATATAGAAATTTGAGAAAATTGACATTATTATCAACCGTAATAATTAACTTATAATATTAAAACAATACGTAGAAAAAGCTGATAAACTTCTGAATCAATTATTTCACAATATTAAACATAAAATTAATAAAAGTCCTCTCAATTAACTTTTCGATGGACTTGGATCCGCTTTCAAATTTTTAACTGGAAACCTCGACGCCAACGATGGAGTCAGATATGAATCTATGATTACTAAATTGCAAGAAAGCAATAAAATTCAAAATGACGTTATATTAGAACAAACTAAAATTTTAAATGATACCATCTCAGTAATCAATGATATAGCAAAGAGTCAAGAATTATTAGACAGAAATATAAATAAAATAATTTTACAAAATGAGGAATTAGGCAAAAATCTCGCTACATACTCCTTAAAAACAGTCTTGCTAGAAGCAATTCAATTTTTGCAACTACTTATTAACACTTGTTTGGAACTAGAAAATGCATTAACTTTTGCCCAAAATCAACAGATGCATATGTCATTAATTGATAATGACGATTTAATTGAAAATCTAAATGAAATTTCGACGTATCTCAATAGCATATCAGAAAAAGCTTTAACTATTCCATATCCTGCAGAGTTACAGTATTTACATTTATACGAGTCAATTATCATTACAAAAGTTTATCAAGTTAAAAACAGAATTACATTTATATTCGAAATACCTCTTACTTCCAAAACTAACGATTATCAAATGATACAATTAATACCATTTCCGATTTTTATCCAAAATTATCAATTTCGTATGATTATACCTACTTATAGTACTTTATTATTTAACGTTAAAAACAGCATTCCCATTGAAATAAGTCATTGTAAACTTATAACTTTAGACACCTACTTTTGTAATCAAAATAACTACTTTGAAATCCCCAACGACAAATTGTGCGAAACACAACTTCTGTCATTTAATAAAAATAAAACATGTATCCCTTATTTATTCAATTTAACAGAAATCAAAATATCACAAATAAATCCTGCGACATGGTTAATATCTTCCCCATCTGAAGCAATATTGGACGTCAAATGTAAAAATCAGAATTTTAGAAAAGGAATATCTGGCACTAACCTCTTACACCTCAGTTCAGACTGTCTTGTTTCAATAAATCAAAAACACATGTTATTCACCGCAAAAAGAACCTCAAATGAAATTGTTAATTTAAAAATTTCAAACATTGACCGCTTAATAATTCCTGAATCAAACCACATAAATGTTTCAAAGATTGACTTGATACCTCTTGACACCCAGAAATTGGTTGAGGACCGAATTAAACTTAATAAATATGAAAATTTGTTAAAACCTGTTAATTATATTAAATCTGATAATTTAAGTGTGTCTGCAATTATATTTACTCTGTGTACTATTCTTATGTTAATAATTTTTATATTGTATTTGTATTATAATAGAAACACAATGAAGATTAAACTTATTAGATTTCTAAATAAAGATTTTGAACCAGATAACGTAAATGCATAAGTTTAATTTTCTTTTCTTTTCTCTTTTTAAGTTCAATGGAGGCATATTTGAATACCACCCATTGAACATTTTATCGGCGGACGTGTTATATTATGAATAGACAATGGTCTCCTGTGTAAAACTGCAAGCTTGCAACCTTGAACAATAATAGCTTCTTTATAATGAATTGCAAGTCTGCAACCTTGAACGCACGTGGCTTCCTGTCTCACGCTCCCTTTTAGAGATAACGCTTATCTTAGCTGATTAGGCATAGTATATATACTAGTAGCTTGCACCTCTAAGTTAAGCTCCAGTCAGTCGATAAGTTCCATTGTGTTCGTATCATAGCTAGATGTAAGAAATTGTCCGGCGACTAGCTGTGTGCTTCCAATGTTATATTTCATTGTAAAATAAAAATAAACGTTTTTTAAAAAGTCGTTTCGGCGGCCTTTTAATAAAACTAGCCGAAAACTATGTAAAATTTATGGCAAGGGGATTAGGTGGATTTGGAACGGCCGGCGCCGTTTTTTGTATAATCACCATAATGTTTTTATGTGTAATAGATTGCAATATAGTATTGCTGATGGTAGCATTAATAAGTTAAATTTTTTGAACAATGGTTTACAACTGTCTAACTGACTCGCCCCCGTCAACGCTCTCAAGGCTCTTTTTTGTGCAATAAATGTTTTTTAATATGTGTATAGGTACCCCAGTTTATCAGACCGTACGTCATCACACTATGAAATAATACGTGGTATGCAATAATGGCAACATCTAAGCTCACTTGATTATTTATTTGTCTAATTATAAAGATCGTTCTTGATAACTTAATTAATTCTCAACGTGTACTTTCCAAGTTAGTCCTAAAATTTTTAAGGTTTCACAGATACTTTGTTTAATTGAAAATAGTAAAGTTGTAGTTTTATTTTGGTTTAAACAAAGCTTATTTGCCTTGAACCAATCGGAGGCTTTGTTTATAATATTGGTTTGTAATTAATTGACAATAGTTTCATCTTCTATGTGGTTTGCAAAGGTCGTGTCGCAATTTTTTGCCTCACTCTTACTTCACTAAGTGTCACACAGTCCGACATCGCAGGAAAAACCTGTTAGTACGATCGTGTACACACCAACTCTTTGCTTTCCTTTTACATCACTTAACACTACCCGACACCGCACTCCGCAGTAACCAGCCCCAGACTGGCAGCCAGCCTTTCTTGCCGCTAGACGAGCCGTCGACAACAGCCTGACGTCTTTTTAGCTTCGCAGAAAGCTATTTGTGGCCGTACCCTGTTAAATAACAGATACTTCAAATTGACATCAAGGTACCCTAATCTAGGTTAAATAACTATTACTTATAATTAGAACAAAGTGCTAGAACCAAGTCCACTGCTTATAATACGGGTATAAAAGTATATGCATTGTTTATTGCAAAAATATAATAAATTAGTACAAAATAGAATATGGTAAGCTATGTTGTAGAGATTGTTGACGTTGCATTCACTGATGGTATTTGTACTGAGGAATACTAAGTATCGTGTCCTGTTTTCATGTAAACATAAATGGGTTCTTAGTCTTGTAGACTAACATTTCCTGTAAAAACCAAAGCTAATGTAATTACAATTACAAGATTAAAAGTAGCACATTGTTAATACAGGAAAACAGCTTAAATTACCACCTTTTTATAACGACTTTTATCTTTATGAGCCACGGCTTCATATTTTGACTTTACATCGGAATCTGCTGCAGTCCATCTTTTTCCCAATGCCATAACGACATCAGGTACACCATACTCGGGATGCTCTTGCTTGATCTTATTGCGTTCCTCGTCGCAAAACCAATAAAAGGCTGGTCTGAAAGCGGAAGCATAAAAATTGTAAATATCGCTGGTTCACGTACAAACAACGTTTAGGAAAGTTTTGAACTTCAGATTGAGCTATTTTCTGGTTTAGCTGTTCATTAACTTCGGAGGTTGTACAAGTTTCCTTTTCGGTTTCGTATTGAAGTTTATCTTTGTTGGCCATTTCATAAAACTTATTTTTCTCTTGCAGAATCATAGACTAAAAGAAATTGTGTGTAGTTAGATATGTATTTGATATCATGCACATACCATATATCAAATTGAAAATGCTAAAAATAAATCAAGATTTATATCTTATATCTACTACAGATGTAAGATTGCCAGTTCATAACGAATATTTATAGGGTGTAAACAAGACTAAGCATTAAAGACGATATACAAGATTTAAATTGCAAAACACGTCTTTAAATCTTAGTGTAGATATTTAGATGATCTATTCTTTGTAGGGTAATACTTATTTGTCAACGTTCTCCATTAACGACAAAATAAAAAATAGATTGCTGTAATTATTAACAAAAATTACTTAAAAACATTATCGTTTTGAAAAATATGTTGTAGAGAAAATGAGACTAAGTTCTTACTTTCCACTGTTCCTCACATTTTTTCATAAATTCTGTGTATACGACCTTCTCTTTTGGATGATGCTTTTCCAATTCTGTCCTACATGTTTGCACAAAATATGCATAAGCGTTCATGTGACCTCTTGGTTCATCACTAAGCTCCTTATTGAGTGACATCTTCTTTCTTTGTCTGTTTCTGGTGTGTATCTAATCGTGAACACATATTTAATGTATTTTAATAATGTTGTTTATCGACTAGTTTCCAGTTTTTGCCGTCATGAAATGTTTAGATAAATCGTTAGTAGCCTACAAACTATTTTCCAACGATTGTAAATATACATTCAGTATATTAACGAGTTTAAAAGGTTTAACATTGACAATGTTTAATGAATTGAAAATGTGACGTTAATAAGATGCTCCAGTAGCGATTCGTGTGACGCTTGGAAAGTTCACAGTTTTCACGAATATTTGCAAGTGGTGCACGTTGTTGGTGTCATTTTTAAGATCTTGTCAAGGCAGAGCCGGATTAGGGGGGGGGGGAGGCTAAGGGGGCTGCAGCCCCGGTCCACCGAATTTCGGAGGTCTCGAAAAGATTCGAAGGTTATAATCTAGTGCGGTTTCTAACCATTTAGATCTCTTTGTACCCGTTGCATAAATGGGAATGGGGCATGGGGCCTCAAACGAAATTAGTCCTGGGCCTCAAATATCCTTAATCCGGCTCTGTGTCAAGGGCGAACTTTCTGGAGAGATTGTGAAAACGTAAGATTCTAAGGGAGGGGAATATGGGGGTTAAAACAATTTTTTGGACGCATACTTTTTGAGAGATCCAAACATGATTTAGGGCTGGCTGTTTTTTGTGGTCTGAGATGCCCAGAGGCGAAATTGCAGGGGTGTAAAGGTGAGGTGCGTTTGTATTAAATTGGATGTTCGCATAAAGAGGGAAAAAGAAAAAATGGCGAATTTTGTTTTTGGCATGGTATGTGGATGAATCTGTGAGATTTTAAGACTTTTGCGTCCCAGGTGGATTTAGGGGTTGCAAAATAGGAAAAACATTATAATTATCAGAAAACCCTTAAAATCAATACTTGTGTGAAATGTGCTGTTTGGAGACTATCTACTGGTCGATTGTATTTTTTAAGAGAATTCGTAATTCGGTTGTGAGGCCGGGAATTTTTGCATTATTTTCTCAGTTTTTAAATAAGGAAAATGTGCAATTTGGTTTGATTCTGGCCCTTTGTAAAATTGTAAATTTGCAAGTAAATATTAAATAACGTGATACTAATGAAATGTCGGATTGTATTTATCTCTAACATCAATAATATTTCGTGGGGATCAGGTCATTGTCGCGATGCACTTGTTGGCAGACGTGGTAGAATGGTAGATGGCCACTGGTAGGGTTGGAATGTTAGCATGTTAGTGTCAGATGTTTGTACTAAAACTTAATGTGCGATTGTAATAGAAAAAATTGGTAAGGACTTTAAAAAATATAAATACATATAATACATATGTATACAGTGTGTCCGGAAAATACGTGTACAACGTAAACCACAAGTTCCTTGGCCCAAAACATGATGATTTAACTCAACTTATTTATATACAAAGTTGCTTAGTTTAGCCGCTGGGGGTCTTCAAAGATGATCAGCTTTTTTAAAAATTTTCAAGTAAGTCGAAAAATCTAGGATTTTACTCATTTTTTTGGCCATACATTTGCACCAGTAAACGACAGCGTGGAATCAACCATAATTTCGAAAATTACAGGGTGTTTAAAAACTGTGTCACAATAAATTATCCATCTATATTTTTTAACCCCCTGTATAATCACTACGAATGTGTTTTTGTGGATAGCTACTTTAATTTAGAAGCTATTTTCTTTCAATTTTTAAAACTTTACCATATTTCTCTCTTGTAATTTTTTTAGAATTTGCAAATGTTGTGCCGGATTTTAAAATTAGCAAAATTGATTTTCAATGCATTAACGAAAGTTGTTAAATTGCAAATTCTGTAATTTTTTCAAGCTTCATCAAATTTTAGTGGAAAATAATGTACAGGAGCTATTACAATTATAAAACAGATTTAGCACGTTTAAAATTGATTTGTAATATTAAAGTAATAAAATCATGGCTGTACTAATGATTTACTAAGATAACCTAGCTATATACCAAGCTATAAGTGGCATCATTGTAAGTGGAAGTCTACTTTCTTTCGGGCACAGCACATCACAGCGATTAAATTGCAGTAACAATTGATAAAATATTAAACCGCTGCTAACCTAATTGTAAATATCTATCTAAAAGCATAAAAATATTGATACTTACATGAAATTCCTTAATGGCTGCGATGGACACTTCAACAGACTTTTTTCTTCACAATAATGCTGAATATGAAATAACTTGGATTAGTTTACACTACTGATAAGACTGATGAAGTCTAAACGTGTATAATCTTTTACAACTGTTACATTTGTCTAAATGTAAAGTACACCCACTCATCTACCACCTTGAATCTTTAAAATGGAGGAAATTGAAGAAACAGGGCTGAGCCGAAACGGAAGAATTTTGACAAATAACCTGAGCGAATTGTCTAAATGTCATTACGACGTTGGTTAACATTCAATATGCAATACGACAATGCATGTTTTGTTAAAATTCGCGTATTGTTATTGTTATGAATAAACTGCTATAAACACAATCGAAGCCCAACTATAGTCTACAGTCGCGTACTGCAGATGGAAATACAAATGCCAAAATTCTAGATAAATCATTGGCAACAAGCATTGTCACTAGATTGAATTGGGTTGGTACGTAAGCTCTGGTTATTATTTTTGCAGTGAGGTTAGGTTTCATGTCGACTGGTTAACATTTCATTATTTGAAATTGTAGTTGTGGCTATTATCGAGAGATAAAAAAAACTGTTCCTCAGCGGGCTGTGGAATTTCAACGTATGAATAATATGTTGGTGACACTGTACGTCAATGTCAAATTCGAGGTTATCAGGTTAGGTTTTCCGTCAGTTATGACATAAAATGACGCAAATCCTAACCTGCTAACCTCGAATTTGACATTGACGTACAGTGTCACCAACATATTATTCATACGTTAAAATTACAAAAAGGTATCCTGCATTTCGTTCAGTAAGAATTTTGGAAAAGGCATTTATGAGAATTTTTGTCTTAATTTGCAACATAGAATTTCTAGTTTTCGTTTATCGATGCACTATTCGTATATTCCTTAATGATATATTATGTTATTACATGTAGTTGTAAATAAATGTTTTTCGATTAATTAATCTAAAATGTTTGAAAGACCAAATTAATTACTTTTAGTTAAATTCATGAGGTCTGAGTGCAATTATCGATAATAATTGAGCTAGTGCAATGTTAGTGGAGTCATTCTTCTCTGGTTAGTTGAAGATGACAATTAAATATCTGAAACATTTCGAAGATAACGTACTCTGTTCTCAATACGTTATTATATATTAACATTGCGGAATGTATTTTCCTAAACATTTAACAAAACAATTTTTTAGAAAGCTATATATGGCTGAGTGTAATGTTTTTATTTTGAGATAAATTCATTTAACAATTTAGTGTAATTATCATTTCACTGTCTGTTATGTTGTAAGGCTTACTAGAAATGATTTAACATCAATGAATCTTGATTGCATTACATAGTCATATTAAAAAAATGAAATATAAATCATATGAGTCGTCGGGTTGTCATTGAAGCTATTATTAAACGCAGGTATGGATTTGAAATGTGGATGGCTGTATTTTACAACGCATCAGTGACTTCGTTCGGTCATGCGACGTAGTTTTCAGGAGAGGCGCGCCACTGAGGTGGTTCCCGTTCCTGGCAAACCTGGAGACAAACTTACATCATCTTGTGATTTCTGATGCGCCGCTGATTGTTAATTCAATTTTTCTATGCTTCAGTTTATTCGTTTTCATTTACCTCGAGCAGACGTCTCCATTTTCGAAAGAAGCTTCAGTATGGTTTAAACACGTTGTAAGTACCTTTTACTTTGCCTTTCCTTTACTGCCATCCCGGTTTTTCAGAAATTGTTTCCGGAATTTCTGATGATATGGCGCTTTGCAATAAAAGTATTCCTAAGAGCAAGAGGAACTGGGGACCAAATTCGGTCTTTTCTGGACTGTATTGCGTTGGGGGCATCGACGAAAATTACGTGGAGCAGTATACGGAGAGAGTGTTGGATGCACAAAATCATCAGCTCGATCCCCTGAAGCACGATTTAGCGGATTGGATAAATAACACACTTGGTGAGTGTGGCGTGTAGCAGCTTTGATTAACATGTGTAGAATACGATGTTGTAGTGACATGGTGAACATGCTAAATTGTTTGCTATAGAATAGTGCATTATGTGAAAAATAGGGAGTTATTGCATAACGTTCCACTTAAATGACGGCACGTTAAAGCTTATGTTACCTAGCGACGTCAAAGATACAGCCAATCAAAATCAAATTTTTCGATTTTAACCTAATGTTATTTTAACGTGACGTTATGCAAAAGCACTAATTATTTCATTTATTCCTCTATGAAACATTCTTTTAAGTGCTGAAGCCACTCTAGAGCACTCTAGAAACTGACGTTGATACATTAATAGCAGCTGTAAAATAATAATTTAATTTAGAAAATTAGGCCAACAGATCAGATATTTCTATAAAACATTTCTAAACTCCTTGTCATAACTAGGCCAAAGGGCACCCACGAAGCGTACAAAATGGGTTGTCTTAATTCAATCTCAGCAATATAATTTATTGAAAATCGATCTAAATTTGAAAAACGTCAAACCTTGACAGAGTTATCTACTGCGCTCTATTTAACATAGTTTGTTATTGCAATCAATATTAAAACAGAGCACCGTGCCAGGCACTGAAATAAAAATATTAACCAGTAATGGAGAAACATCGTGTCGGTCGTCTGAAATAGTTGAAATGTTTTAATGCTGCTGCTCAGGGTTGAATTCGTAGCGATGGATCCGCACTCAGGGCTAATATGTCCAACTAAAAATAAGCGTAATTTAAGTTTGTTAAACTACAATTACTACGGCTTTCACGCATTCTAGTCGTTATTGGCCAAAATTACTAATTAAGCGAAAATCATTAAGAAGATCGCACTATACAAACTCTGCGTTTGTGAATGCTGATATTAAAACTGTTATTGCTCTGAAATTTATATTAATGTAAACTAGTTTTTTATTAAGATCTAAGCAAATTGATACTTTAAAAATATAAATTTGAATTCGGCCAATGAGTACATAAAATTATAATATAAAACAGCAATTGTCAATTAATGACGTGAAAAATTAAGTTTATATTCACAGAGTAGATTAACGTGGCACACCGTGGAAGAAACATCCTTTGTTCTGATTTAGAAGAATTATAACAATAAGAATATTGTGCAGAAAAAATAGTTAATCATATTATTAGCAATTGCAGGAGAGGGATGATATAATTATAAAGCAATCCTACAGTACTATTTATATTTCTGTTTACATAATTATATGGTGTTTAGTAACATGTGGGATTTACTTTAGGGTAGACGCTATAATAATATGATGTGAAGAATTCATTTGAAGTTATCTGAATTTATCAAAAGAATTTCCCGCCCCGATACAAACGTCTTCAAAAACTCTTCGCCTATTTGAAAATCGTAGATATGTATAGAATTCGCTATCAGTACATTATTCGGATATTTTAATTAATATCGAATTAACCATGGATACCAGATTGTCCTACAACCAATATTGTTCCTTAAAAAGAAAAACTTAATTAGCGGTTGAGTGCATTCATTGCATGTGGTTTATGTACGACAGTACTCCAGTTTATATTAATTAAGTTGTTCTTGTTATTAACCGTTTGGACCAATTCTCAAATAAACAGATTCTGTGCAAAAACTGTAAGCAAGGGCCTTGGAACAGCTCACGGACGTCCTACTCCCTCGAACAATTTTGAGATCCGGGACTGCTCATTGTCTGAAAAATCAACTAGGTAAAAGTTTACCAAATTCCAAGGAATAGATAATGGACAGCAATGCATAAAAAAGGTTTGCTTTTCTTTTATTTATTCATGTGTGAATGAGGCGACAATCTAAAGACCCATTTAATTTGAATTTGATATGCGTAAAAATAATTGCTGGGATACAAAGTTACTTATCAAATAGTGTTATCTTAAGATAGCTAACATAGAGGTATCAAGTAAGAGTAAATATCTAATAACTTAGTTGTGACAATTTTGACATTTCTTGTATAAGTAAGCGCCATTAACATTGTATCTAATATATTTTAATCGTTCTCATTCTAATGTAACTGCAGTATTACTTAGGACTTTATGGTATTCTGAATCGTAAACGCCTAAAGATCATCTTTACGGGTTGAGTCCGTTATAAGTAATTTTGCGCTACCAACCTATTTTTACTTGTTTTCGGGTTTGTTGTCTGTGACGAAAAGGTCAATTTACTGTATCCTTGTTAATTGGTATGACAACAATAAAATAACAGACCCGTTATAAATATAACGCTTCTAGGACTGTTATAAAATTGTTATGTATTTGGTTACGATAGAAACAACAAAAATGCACCTTATTTAAGCAAACAATATATGTCATATTCAACGGTATTTTTATTTGTATTCGTAGATTGCGCGTTATACGAGACTCGATCCTTAAGTGCCTTATTAAAACAAGTCTCAAAAAATAACAAAACTTGAATTTAATAATTTTTTATTAAAAATGTACGATTCGGAATAAATTAAAACGTTAAACAATGCTCGACCGTGCCAGAACTTTACGTGCTCACAGGAATAACAAGCTCGCTGTCGCTCGCTCGTTAGATACCGTGCTCGCATGTAAAGTTCTAAGTAACGATCTTGCAATGTAAATTACTATTTTACAAAAATCGATCCTCTTCTACCTTTACAATGTGGAAATGTGGAAAAAGCCTCTTGCGAGTCTGTCAGCGTGTCTTCAATTTGTGTTCTTTTTTTGCAGTAATTTGGCTATTTCAGTGTTCTAAGTTCTCTTGGATCTTCTTTACTGTCAATCCCCACTTTCCATATCTGTTTCTCTCTATGTTTTCAATTTTATTTTCTACTGACTTCACATCGAATCACCAGCTCATCGTACTATTATTGATACAGTCCTTCCTGGTAATACCCGCCGCCGGCAGCTGTAAAGTATCTCATTTTGAATTAATCTAAGATTTATGATTCAAAGTGTATGATTTACCACCATATGTCATAACTGGTAAGCAAACTTTAAAACAATTGGCATTGATAATGTTGATCAGTTCTTTCTTTCTAATAAAAGTATGTTTAAAGCTTGGAAAAGCTATTAGCGTTTTTTTTTCAGGCACTGATCTTTGGTTCTATATCTCCAAATGCGTTTTTATTACCGTATCCAGGTACTTGACATTTTCCACTTGTTGTACTGTACTATTATCTATTCTGACATCTAATTTATGCTCTGTTTTACTTATTACTATCACCTCCATTTTTATTACCTTACTCCAAATGAACACATTTCTTTTGAAATTTTCTTCGATGTTCTCAAGTAATAGTAGGTCATCAGCATAAATCATTTCAGTCGCATAAACTTGCTGCAAGTTCCTCAGCTCTACTTATGCTCTTTTTACCTGTGCCTTACACTCTTTAGATATTTTTTCGTAGACTGGTGTGGTAGCAACTATCTACCAGCTTAGCAACAAGTTCAGTACGTACGTTTTTATGGCCTAGGCCGGTAGTACTTAGCAACGCGTGTGATTAGTGTTATACGTATGGCAGTACTGAAGTATATCGTTACTGGCACTGTCAGTCGAGGTCAAATTGGAGGTTAGCAGGTTAGATTTTCCGTCAGTCTGACACAAACTGACGCAGAACCTAACCTCGAATTTTACATACACATCGTCACCAACAATGCACTTCAGTACTGACATACATATAACAAGAATCACAGCATTTTTAAAACAAATGGTTTGGAATAATTCTTTTATAAAATCAAAATAGTTCTTGTTCTTGTTCAGTATAAAAAATAATTACACGACATACGGCCGGTATTTGCGTTTATGGCCTCGCTTAGTTTACTTGTCTCTTACGGGCTCGACCATGATGTACTAGGTCGGCCATAAATGCTTAGCTACCGGCATAATGAAGTAAATAAACTCATTTCATAGTGATATATTCTTCTGACGTTATAATTGTTAGTTCTTCTTGTATGTAGTAGCGCAAATACTTCCAACAGTCATTAACATTGTTAACTGCTCGTTTTTGCAGGGCTTCCCATATCATGTCTGTATATTTCGTATGCAAGGAAAGTATCTAGTCCACCGCTGAGAGCTCGCTTATTGGGCCTAAATCAACATTGATTATCGTTTATCGTTGCCCCAACTGCTTGTCTTAGTTTCTTCTCTAGCATGCTTTCATATACTAACGATTCCTAGTATTGAGATTATTTTACAATTTGAGCAGCTCTTGGAACCTCCCTTTTTATAAATTGGCATAATAGCAGCTGATGGTCCAGTTTCTTAGCATCTTCCCAATAGTCCACGCAGAAATTCTAGGCTTTCTCTATACATGTTATAATCATTCCAGCTTGTAAAGCCCTCCTGGTTTAACATTTGTTAAGTTCTTAACTGATTCATTTACTTACATTAATGTAAACTTTTTTTTATCACGAAATCTTCATTTGCTACGCTATATTGTATTCCTATTTTTTCTGCGAGCAAAGTATTTTGACACAGTATTTCCAGGATTTAATAAGTTGTTCTGAGAATTTTAACCATTCTATTTTCAAATTCCTCCCAGAAGTGATGCTTTCCCTCAGACATCATTTCCTTGTTTCTTGTATACCAAATAACCCTTACGCGTCTTGTTATAAAAATATTTTTCCATTTCTTCTTTTTCCTTGAATTTCAATTTTGATTTAATTATTTTAACACGATCTACATTGTTTTTTCATTTCGATAGTTTAAAAATTAAATTTTCTTGCACCTAATCTGAGGTTATTTTAAATCTATACCAACTATCTATTTATCTGCATAGATCTGTAAGTCTGAAACCATTTAGTTCAGTTTATTCAATAACCATTTGAAAAAAGCTTTAGAAGTGTACAAGGTACCGACAAAATAACACTAAAAGATGTTGTTTTTTAAATAAATGTGCACGTTCTAAATTACCATTAAAATGTGTACAAGCTTGGTCCTCATATGAAAACCGATGTATGGAAATACAGCCGCCCGACAATTGCTTCATGATATATTACATTCTTAATGAAGGTTGAGTAGTTTCTCTACTTTCATGTTGCTCTATTCTTTAAACCACGATTTAATTTTTCGTTTTATACATTTCGTTTTTCCACTCGAGCTTGAATTACGGTGTGCAACAACAAATACCTTTTATTTTTTAGTATGTCTTATATAAAACTTATTTCGCACTTTAATAACCGTAAAGAATTTTCTTTCTCGTCTTATTTGTCTTATGACTTCTTCATTGGTGACTCTTGCTAGTCATGGTATATTTAAAAATTCCTTTTGTACAACCACAACTCAAATGTATCAAGTTTTTTTCGCAATTTGCGCTTTAAGAGCCCATATTTCAACACCATACAGTAACTGGGACCATAAATAATATTCCAAGAATAGCAGCCGTATGTTTAAGTTCAGATTCATATTACAAAACGTTGCTTTATATTTAAGAATAATATTGGCATGACGAATATGACACAGAAAACCAATACAATTGAATTTGAGATTATATAGTTATTAAATTAACTACAATGAGCTTCACCTGCTTGACATTGAAATCAATAGAACATTATTCGGACCATTAGTTAGATTAAGTACTTCTTTTGTACTGTTGCTTGGTGAAGTGTAGCTTGTCAACATTATTATAATTTCGTCAAGCTGTAATTTATTACATGCCTGTAGGATTTTTAATAAATAATTTCATAGCAATTCAATAGCATTTTTGGCTATCGTACATTTTTATTGGAGTCATAGTAGGGCTTTAAAAGTAGATAATTACGATATAATTACTTTTTAAAAATTATGATACCTACGTTAACTATTTTAAAGTATGTGAGTATGAGAAAATAAATGTGACCAAATGATCTACTTTGTCCAAAATACTGAATCACTTAATAAGTTATTAACAAGTATACTAATAACAATTAATGCAAAAAAATCTGGTGTGATACACGCACATAACTTTCTTTTACAGTCATCTTATAAAAAAAATGTATTTTTAATTTTTAAACATTTGTTATAAATTTTCAAAAATTACAAATTCTACAGAAATCGGACAAAATAAAGAGTTAGTTGAAATGACAAATTTTCTTTAAAATTTTAAGCTAAATTCAAAAATGTAATAATATACCGGGTGTTCTATTTAAAATAGGGGTTAATTAAAAAAAAATAAAAACAAAATAAACCCATTTTCGAGTTATTCAACTGGAAAATCATCTATCTCACATCAATACACATTAAAAATGTAAAGTTTGAACAAAATCGTAAAACCAGTTTTTGAAAAAAATCGAAAAAAAATTGAAAATCACAGTAGTAAACACCATACTTCCGGTTATGCGATTTTCTTCAAAAGCTTGCTGTCGCATCTAGATAGTACACCAAACTTATATATGAAGTTTAAACGTCATACCTCTTTTTGTTTTTGAGATATTTTGTTCACACACAGACAGACAGACACACACTGGCAAATAGAAACATGTTTTTTTTTTATTCAGGCGACTCTAAAACGTGAATATCTATTGAAAACTCAATTTAGAATGTTTGTAGTGAATCCAATACTTCCATTATTGTAAAAGAAAGTAAAAATCAGTGGTGGCTGCTCCTTAGGCGTTCAGGGACTCGCCTCCTATCTGTCAAAAGCCTACCCGTCATTAGAAAAAAGTAACTATTCTATAATTGAGAATATATTTGATCAGCTATCCTACCGTTATAATATAACAAGGTTTAAGTAGTGAGAGCTTAAAACATGTAAAACAATATCCAAAAACTATGTCAACATAAGATGAGTTATGTGTCAACACATTCCGTCGTATCATATGCACCAAGAATTTGGCAGTTGCTAAGGGCTCGGGCGCTCCGAAATGTGCTCCAAACTTATATGGGAATTGCTAAACGTTATCACTGCAGAATCGGCAATATAGCAGTTTTAATGAGACGCGAAGGCTCAAAATTTTGCAGACGAGACAGCGGTAAACTCGCGGGCTAATCCTCATATTTACAAATATCGCGAAATGTAATGCAATCTAAGGGTAAACGCAGCCGCCGCGCCGCGCCGATTTCAAATATGGTGCAAGCTTTGACATTGAAAATAAATGCCAATGCAGCATAACTAAATAATATTCTCAACATCGATTTTAAAGGCCTACCGTTAGCTGAAAAGATTAAAATAAAAACAATTTGACGACCTACATCAGTATTAAATTTCAAACCTGCAAAATCAAGTTGAAACTTGCAATTTTACAAGACATTTTTCTGTAGACATTTACAAGATAAACAAATGGACTTGTGGATGTTGTAATGCAGCATACTGTGTGAATGATGAATTTAATTTAATAATAATATCCAGATATCCAATGGGTATCATGTGATAACAATTGTATGTTTTTAACTGGTGAGGTGGTAATAGGCAACCAGAGTGTTGTTTACATGAAGTAGCAAAATATCTTGAATATATAATCGACGAAAAATAACCACGTTAAAGGGTTAGATTCCCAATAATTGTGAAGAGTAATAATTGTATATAATAATAATAATAATAATAATAATAAAGTCTTTAGTCTGAGATGCCAATTATGTACACAGAAAAACAAAAAATAAATACATTATTTAAGCAATGGCACAGCAGAACCTCAAGGCGCAGCTCAACCATGGCTGCTTTTCAGCTGAACCTTGCATATTATAATATAAAATTTTAAAAATGAAGTTAATACCTATTCATAAAGAAAACAGTAAATTTACAATTATAATTGGGTTTAAATTATTATTAACTGCGTAGAAGACGCAAAGTATGGGCAACTAATCAATTATCAACAATAAAAGAATATGTATACAAGATAATATTAACGATATTAAAGGTTATGTTAATAATTATAGTAAGAAACAGTTAGGCGTAGTCACAAAGAGAAACTATTTTGTATGCGAAGCATAATTTTTAACAGATTTTTCTTGAACATTGCGGGTGTTAAAGCTTTAAGTGTTGCGGAGAGGCTGTTGTAGACTTTGCTAATGTTATACTGAAATGACCTTTCAAACAGAGCTGTTTTGTGTTGCGGAGGGGTAATTATACCTTTATATCTTAGATTTAAATTATGCACATCCGTTCTGAATTGTATCTTATTATACAGATAAGGAGGTGTTTTTTCAAATATAATTTTGTGATATAAAGAAGCTGTGCTAAGCATACGCCTGTTCTCCATATTAAGCCAGTTTGCTACAGGTAGTTTATATGAAATATGATCATATTTACGTATGCCATAAATATATCTTAAACAGGAATTCTGAACTCTCTGTATTCTTTTAGATGTGTCTGAGTCAAGACAAGTGGAATATATTTCTGAACAGTATACAAAGTGAGACAGTACAAGTGCCTCGCACAGCATCTTCTTTAGCGGTTGTTCTAAATACATTCTATGGGGATATAGTATTTTAAGATTCATATAAGCTTTTTGTATACATTTATTAATATGCTCCTTGTACCTGAATGTGTTGTCCAATATGAGACCCAAATTTTTTGCACTACTTTTCACAGGCAATAATTTATCACCCATGGCCACATTTAACGTATTTTGTATGTTAGAACGATCACCATCTCTCCCAAATAGAAGTACACAAGATTTTGAAGGGTTTAGCACTAATGCATGTTTCGATGACATCTCGAGCAACCGATTTAAATCATATGTTAGTTCTTGGACAGCTGTATTGTAATAAGATGGGTTAAAAGATTTATATATCTGTGTATCGTCAGCGTACATGTGTATTTTACTGAATAAAATGTAATTATAAAAGTTTGATGTATAAATAGTATATAACAGTGGCCCTAAAATAGAACCCTGCGGCACTCCTTGTGTTAATTGACGGGAGTTGGAGATTTTATCTTCTATTTTTACACTCTGTGATCTATTACTAAAATAACTTTGAATTAATGTTACTGCACTTGCTGAAAACCCAATATAATGCAATATTGAAAACAACAAATCATGGTTGATCGAATCAAATGCTTTGCTGTAATCAAGTAATGTAAGAACGGTTAAATCTCCGTTATCAGTTGCCCGTAAAATGTCATCCGTAATGCTCAGTAGTGCAGTAGTACAGCTATGTGATGAACGAAAGCCTGATTGGCATTCCGGTAATAAGTTAAAAGTATGTAAATGATGTCTTATTTGATTATTCATGATTTTTTCCAACAGTTTTGATAGGACTGGGAGAATACTAATTGGCCTTAGGTCTGAAAACTCTTGTGGATCGTTAATCTTGGGTACGGGAATAACTAATGCATTTTTCCAGCAGTCTGGAAAAATCTTTTCCGTAAGGCAAACATTGACAATGTGTGTTAGATATTTAAGAATTAAAGGCAAACATAAAATAATCATGTTTATATTTAAACCATCGGAACCAACTGCGTTAGTTTTTATTTCTAGAATTAGTTTACTAACTGTTTCCTCTGATACTGTTACAAATTTAAATTCATTTTGTTGATTTGCATTATTACAATTTAAATAAAACTGTTTTAAATCATTATCAATTTGCAATTTTGGTACATTATCAATAAAATAATTATTTACGCGTTCAGGGTTAGACAAGTGATTGGGTATTTGATGGTTTGATGGTTTGTGGATATCTAAAATTTTGAGGGCGTTCCAAATCTGTTTAGTATTTTGTCCTTTAGCTTTTTGGGAGTAAAAAGCCTTTTTTTCTTTCAAAATGCAGTTATTTGTTAAGTTTCTTAGTGACTTGTAATATTCCCAATGTGCCGGATTTTTAGATTTTTTAAATTTATTTTTTGCCTTGTTTCTTAATTTAATCATCAATTTAACGTTATCAGTCAACCAAGGGGCCGGTTTTTTAGTAATTTTAATTGTCTTCCAAGGAGCATGCTTATCAAATAATATCATTAAATTTGTATTGAATATAGCGATTTTTTCATTTACATCATTTACATAATATAACTGTTGTAAAGGCAAAGTTTGTAAATCAGTTTGAAGAACATCGGTATCTAAGTTTTTAAAGTTTCGAAAGGTTTTTATTAATGGATTTAGCTTCGGGGATTTTATATCAATAACACAATAAACCATATCGTGATCAGATTCAACATTTAGTTGAACACCAGAGGTTTTTATTAAAGTAGGATCGGTAGATATTATAACGTCGATAAGTGATGCCCTATCTTGTGAAATTCTAGTTGGGTCTGTGATGTGTTGATGCAAATTTAGGCATTCAAAAAATTCGGTCAGATATCTGGTACTAGGTTGTGACAAATCAAGCATATCAATATTTATATCACCCAAGAAAATAATTTTATCAGATACACATGTGCACAATGTAAAAGAAATTTCAAGTTCGTCAATAAATGTCTTATAATTAACAGAATGTGGCCTGTACGCAGTACCAAAAACAACTGTGTTTGATTTTAATTTTACTGAAAACCATAACTGTTCAATGTTCAAATTTGTTTCAATAATTTTGTAACTTAAGCCATTCCTTACGTAAGCTGCAACACCACCACCACGGCTACCACGATCTTGGCGTATTATACTATAGTTTTGAATAAAAATATCATTATTGGTTGTATGCGAAGTCAGATATGTTTCTGATAAAAATAAAATATCATACTTCGGGACAATGTTTCGAATATAATTTATTTTTGGCAAAAGTGACCAGATATTTAAATGCGCTACTTGAAAAAGATTCGAATTTTTACTGCTACCCATAAGTTTGCGTCTTCAAAAGAGAGACAAAAATACAAATATAAAAAAAAATAGAAAAAGAAAATTAAATTAATGTAATTTTAAAAACACAATTTCTGTGCGCGCCTTGTACGATAGATATATTGTATTATGTGTGTAAAGTGCCATACGCTAAATAAATAACGATAGATAAATACAAGTTCACGGTAAAAGGTCCCCTGCATTTAAACATTGTTTGAATTGATGACATTAAGGTCGTTTATTGAAGTGATTTTGTGAATGTTATTATCACACTTAACGAAAATAGTTCCATTATTCGTAAACACATTTCTGCTTCCAAATTTTTTCGTTGCTTGTTTTATAATAAGCATGCGTTTATGGGTGAGGTCCTCTCGGATTATCACTTTGGTCCCCTTCAACAGTTTTTTTGCACGAAATATTTCGTTCTTTACATTGCGCCGACAAAACTTGACGATTATAGGCCTATGCTCCCCTACCTTGTTTTTTAAGCGATGGCTGCAGTCGATGTCATTTTCTGCTACGGTAATCTTAAGATGTTTACGGCATAAGTCCATGATTATATGATCCGTATTTTCGTGTAATTGTTCGGGTACTCCAAATATCCGCAGGTTATTTCGCCTGGAATACTGCTCCTGGACTTCCAAGTTGCCTTCGACAGCTACTAATTTGTCTTCAAGTGCAGCTATTTTCTTTTGATATTCTACAACACGAGCCTCTATAATATCATCAAATCTTTCGGCCATTAGTTTGAAGATCTTATCCATAAAGGCATCGTTAGCTAAGACCTTTTCGACCACTTTTTGGATGATGCTTTCGTCCTTATCACTGTTTTGCGATCGAGTTGTACGATCAGAACCGTTACCACCCATTTTCGAGTTTGATGTGGATTTGAAGTCAAAATATAGAACTTATTGATGCAGCGGGCACAACCACGTCTAACCACTACGAGCGCGCATATATATTTGATACGTAATAGCAATATACTATTCTTTACAATCAAATTTGGCTGAGGGTCACAACTATTATTCAAAATAGAATTCAAGATTGTTTGAAGCAATTTTAAGTGGTATTTTTACTTCGAAACCAGTAAAAAAGTGCAAGTGAGTGTTTGTGGTATGCTGTAGAACTGTTTATCCACATCTCAAAGGGTCAAAGAGCTGCAACGAGTTTAATTTGGTCGTGAACAACTCAAAAGAGGTGTTTGCAGATTAGTATCCAGTTACGAGCTGATATAATACACACTAAGGTACAAGAGATACTTTCAGACGGTTAGTGCCCCTTTCTTCCGTAACATTAAGAAATACATAGCAAGTTTGGTACGACAAATTATTGAAAATAATTGTAATCTTATATTTAGAACTTAAATTTAGAATACTAACGGCCGGTCTTATAAAAGTCACTAATCTAAGGTTAACTTTAATTCGTTGTTAAAATAAACAAAAGTTCATCAAAACGATGGTGCTTATGACATTTTATTCATTAGTATGCAATTTTTGATGCGCTTTTGTTTATTTTAACAACGAATTAAAGTTAACCTCAGATTAGTGGCCTTTATAAGACTGGCTGTTAATCTTCTAAATTTGAATAGTGATTCGAGTACTCGACGTATTTCGGTCATTGTAATTTGAAATTTATATATTTTGGAGTAGGATATTTATAAACGTAATTTGAAATCAAGTCTGGATCATTTAAACATTTGATTAAATATTTTGACAACATCTATATGACTTTTTGTAATGTCAGACCAAGGTTTCAAGTGGTACTAACTAACTGAGGAATAAGTTCAATTTTGTGTACTAAATAGTGTATTTGACCAACGAAGTCAATTTATTAATATTTTATTAGTAATTCAGGCTAATAAGAAGTTATTAGTTAAACATCCAGCTAGGAACAAGGAGTCTCAATGCTTATTAACTGTCTAGCCGAGGTATTTGAAAACTAGAATCACATGATATAATTCAAAATGTCATATTTGAGTTGTGAGTTACGTCAATTTTGACTTACTTCAGTAAGAAGTAAGGTAAGTAGTTAAGGAACTATACCTAATACTATTTCTTATTATTGAGTAAAATGGTATATTTAATTTAATATTATTTGTGATAACCACTCAAGAAAGGGGGTTATATCACAGTGTGGTGCATTACATGCTCTGTTTTTTCATTATTAAATAAATTATTATTGTGTTTAGTTTTTTAACACTTATGTACATTTTGTGTTGTGTTTGAATACTTTGTGTTCTGTGCGTATGACGTTTGCTGTTGAATTATTAAAATTAAAAATTATTACTATATTTGTTTTAAAACATCAACGGAATGTAGACGAGTCATTAATTATTATTTCTTGCTTAGCTATTGTTAAAAATTAAGAACCCCACAAACACAATTATCACGAGCCGCCACTGCACACAAATACATATAGGTGGGAAATATGCAAACACATAATATTTAATACCTTGCTTTCTCTAAGGTTCTGTTTAAGTGGACGTTCTAATTAAGTTTTTGGCTTAGGATGACTCCTATGTATACCTAGTATGTTTATATGATCCTTATACAGTCATTATAAGTATACAACCAGTTATACAAGTCAATAGCGTCTGCAACCAATTATACAAAGTTAATAATATATGCAACCATATTAACATCTAACCAAAAGTTATTTCATAGCTTAATGAAATATTGAATATATTATTATATATTAAATAAAAATTTTAAAAATAAAGAATAAGCCACAACAGGAAAACTAAAGACATCATATTAATTTATATAACATGTTATTGTAAATGTTGACAGCTATCAATTAATGTAAAATTAAGTGGCCGAACTACCTCATAAAAT
Source organism: Agriotes lineatus (assembly GCA_940337035.1). Classification (NCBI taxonomy): domain Eukaryota; kingdom Metazoa; phylum Arthropoda; class Insecta; order Coleoptera; family Elateridae; genus Agriotes; species Agriotes lineatus. The sequence continues at coordinate 209,513 of CALNHX010000729.1, read as the reverse complement.
CAGCACTTGGAAAACTTGAACGATGTAGTTTGTATGAAAAGAATTGGCGCACTTCAGTTATACAGATTAGGAGCATTTTCCTGTAACTGATATTGTTTACTTACAGCCCTTGCTATGCATGCTATTTGCCTGTTGAAGCTACTTATAGTACTCTGCACGGATTTCGGAAATGTTTCGGGCCCCAGTTGCATTAAACAACTAAAAATCAATTAAAAATATAATTTTGCTCGATTTATTTTAATAAAAACATTATATTGAGTACCTACATAAAATAACGAATAAATTAACTATAGTAGTAATAATATTTTTATCCTACACTGTGAGATAATCCGCTTTTCGCATCTCTGCAGACGCGCGAAAGTATACGTTTGCACGGCTAGCCGCGAACATGTTTCTCCAGCTGACGTTTTGCTGCTAGGCGCGAAAATAAATGACGAGCGTCCTAATCGAGGAGGTCATCAGGTCATATACTATTGTGTACTGGTAGTTCATCAATTGTCTGTTTCTTATTAACAAATTTTAAACGTGCAGCTGACTAATTACTTCCCTCGTCTAAAAGACGAAGGAAGTATCGCAATCGCGAAAGAATCACCATCCGAGATTTCTTTAGATCTTCACGTTTCAGAGTGCCGAGATGACAAAAAATAGGTTTTCTCAATTCCGTCTGTCATTCTGTCTGTCTGTCTGTTTGTCTGTCTGTCTGTCTTTTGCCGGTATAACTCAAAAATTATTTGTCGAAGGAAGACAATATTTTGCATACACATTATATATCTACCTGGCATGAAATCGAGAAAATTTTAGACACATATATACAGGGTGAGCACCTTAACAAATAAAATTTTGTTTATTCTTTATTTAACTTAGCAATAAATACAAGCAACAATTTGTACATTGCGCAGGCTTTATTCTTACCAAAATGAGACGCAATAGATACATAATAAATCTTGTACGATACAAAAACGAGCAACAAATTAATGCGTTACTTAATACAGCCGCAACGCAGCCTATTCCCTTGCAATATCCCACAAAACGTTGGGACTACCTGTCTTCGAATTCGACCACATGTAACGTTTTTTTTATTTGAAAATTTATTTAATTTATTAGAAACGTGAAGGTATTTTTACTCCTAACCTAATTTGATTTTTAAAATTATTTAGTGTCACAAGGTCTACAAGGGAAGTTGTGGTTATTATTCTAAAGTATGTGTTAATTACTGTTGTTACGAGCTACGTAATTATGAACGTCAATATATTTTTGTTGTGTAGAATAAAAATACTGTGTGAACCACGGCGGAAAAATGATTTTTCCGCCTATGTAGTACACAAATTACTATTTTCTACGACATCTCTAAAAATTGCAAAAGAACACTCCTAACTCTGAAAATCTTACATTTCACATCGATGTCGCACGCTCAAATTCACACGTGTATTTGAAATCTAGGCGGCGCGGCGGTCGCTTGAAGTCGTAGAAAAAGTATCATTTTCGTTTCTATGCCTGTATTTAATCATACAGGTCACTTCTATAGTTACAAATGAGACCAATGGATTGGAGCGTGTATTTTACGAGTTAATATAGGAATTTGAATTAGGTGCTTGCTAATAAGAAACTTTAATTTTGTTACCGGAATGTAGGTATACAACTAAAAAGTAGATACCTAGATACAACTGTTCTAGTAAGTAATAGTAATTTTTAAAATTTCATTTAAAAAAGTCGGCTTTTTTTAAATTAATTTCATGGGGTGAAGTGTCACCATTTTTACCCAGTGAAAAAGGTGACACTTTGCTTTTAATTTAGGAATGAGCGATTTTAGAAACAAACTAGTGAATAACCCGAGCTAGAGTTCCTATATAGCATCAGAGTTGAGACAACGCAAATGTCAGCCGCCATTACTGTTCCAAAAATAAATGATAATAGGCGAGCGGCGCACCCCCAAAAAGATGCACAGAAAAATTATATGACCGACCACTAAGAAGACGCCAGATTGAAACCAATTGAGATCGATTAGTTATATTATTACAAACAAAAAACATTCATGACATTTTGCCGTCCCGATGGTCAGTAATTTGTTATTAACAAAAAACTTGCAAAATTTTAAAAAATGAAAAATTCGTTATGTTGGTCGGTTTTTTAGGCCATTAGATGAAAATAAACACTTTTTGACTGTTGGTGTTTTTTCGAAAAAAATTTCGTTTCCGAGATATGAGCGATTTAAGGTGAAAAATCGACCAAAAAAGGCAAGTTTCAAAATTTTTTTCTCGGATTCTTCTAAAGATTTTTAAAATCTTCGTAATGGATATTACTCGCGAAAATATGTAGTTTGAGACTGTATTTTTTTTATTTGTGCAACTTTTTTTTAACATGTGAAATTTGCAATAATAAAACCGTAAAATTTGCGTATTTCGAGGTGGATTCATAGTCATGGAGCGAGTACTCTTCGACGAAACATTTTCAAATTTTCTGATAAAAATTAACGAATTTCGGTGTATGTTTAATTTAGATTAAACAGATGTAAATTTCCAGTCAAAATTTACGAAATATCGTTCACAATTTAAAAGCCAGTTTTGCTTCATAATCAGTTGTTTAAAGACCGCTATCACAACAGTAAGCATATTATATTACCACATGACCTAGAACTTCGAGTTCATCGCACGAACTGGCAGACAACGCGGAACTATAATTGCTTACTACTTATTTTGCAATTTTAGAATCGTTCTAGTGAACTATACCTTTGCACTTTGAAATGGTTTTATTTAGTATATAAGCAGTTATATTGTATAAAAGTCCATTTATTTTTGTAATAAAATCAATCGACATTGACTGTTTGATTCAATTACATCGATACTACCTTTCCAAGCCTAAATTTTGAAGTGTGAGGCTGCACTTCGGGTAGTTATCTAATTATTGTCTCTTTAAGTGACATTGACTTAAGTTGTCTTAAAACAGGAATGCAGTCTCATTCCTGTGCTTAAATATTAGGGACAAAGAACCAGTGCAAGTAACAGAAACCTGATTCAGCCTCCAGGCAATGCTTTTCATGTATGAAAGAAGGATTAAGACAACAAGTATTAAATAAAAATAAATATTTGCATTCATTTTTATATTTATTTACATAAAAATTTACAGTTGTACTAGAATACAAACTATTATGAATAAATGTAACAACTACTATGAACACAATAAATTCTCAGTCTCATCGCTTAAGTCACTATGATCATGTGACATTTTTTCATTGTTACATGTTATTGAACAAGTACACAGATCGCAACATTTAAAACCTTGAGCTACGCAAGAACAAATTTCTTCGTCGTCACATGGTGACTTTCCACTGCAGGAGCAAATAAATTTCTGCAACATTTCTATGGCTGTATTTCCCTCAAAGTAATTAAAGGATAGTACGTTATTGTTTAATATCCATCCATACTGAGTTGGATTAAAAAAAGTGATGTTTTTAGATCTTGCTTGGGACCACTCATTCACTTGCCACTTAACACGCAAAATATGCTGCACCAAAGTTGGCGCTGAATGAGGCAGTCTATCTACTGCTATATCTTTGATGCAAGCTATTTTATATCTTAAATTATTTATGGACATCACATTCTCGTCTTCAGAAGTTGCTTTTTTCTGCAGCGTATTAGGAATATAAATTAAGCTCAACCATTTCGTTACTACACACAAAGCTTTGTCTACAGGCAGATCGACTATACTTATAAAATCAGCTTTATCTGAAGCAGATAGCTTAGAAAATCCGGCATATGCTTTCTTTTTTCCTATATAATTGAATGAGCTTACAGTGTCACAACCACTCACAGCGTGTAAAGTTATGAGAGCTGAGCTTTTTTGAGATCCTAGTTTTTCATAAAGTTTATGAATTGGAATAAATCGACGATGGTCGAGCTTACTGTCTGTCTTGCCTGTGTAGAACCATATTAATGGGTTGGAATGAAAATATTTATAGTGTGACAGCAAAAGAGTAAATACATCTGTGTCTGGAGATTCAACAATGATCTGACAACAAAGAGAATGTCGTGACTGGATTTCACTAACATGAAAAATTATTCTAGTATCCGCGTCTATATGATTGCAGACTAACTTGTCATCAGCATATTGATTATTTTTAGAAATAACATATGTATTCTCTCGAGGTTCTATTCCACCAGCAACGAAAACTTTCTTGGCCTCATTCTTCGACATTATTTCTGAACTTGGAAGATGTTTCTGTAAATAGTCACAAATAAAATTTGTCAAATTTGATTTATTTTCGTTGTTTGCCAGAACTTTTTTGAAATCTCGTACATGTCTATTGCCCATTATTTCTACAGCTTGACTTCCATTGCCATATCTAGCAAACCTTTCTTCTTGTTTTGGATTAATACCGCAGTCATCATAACGATCAAAGATTAGATGGACCTCATCTGAATTCTGTAGTTTTCTACATATTTTCTTCATTATTTCACAACCCACGTCATTGAAAGTAACAAGAGTATTAGCGTTTAAAGCTTGAACTACGGCCATGCCATCAATAACTATACAATTATACTTTTGTGCAGACGGTTCGTTGAGTGTAATATCATTCGAAATATTTTTCTCTAATAAATGCATAAGATCGCACTTCTTAGTTTTTCTTTTGGAGCCATCAGGTTTAAAAAGTACGCATGGAATGTTTGTTAATGGAACACTCATTACCGTTCTCAAATTAACAGTAGGCCTGCTATCACTAACCATCAAAGCTCTTTTAAATACGACGTCTGGCTTCACTACTCTACGTGTTTCCTTGCCATTGATTTTATAAATCGTAGATTTATGCATATCGCTAAATGTTTTGAGGTCACTTCGCGTAATAGGATCATGAAAAGATTTTTCCGTAGTTTTTTCTAGCTTTTCTAAAAACTCAAACATTTTTTCTTTACCTACATCTATAGCACCTAATAGACTAGCAGATACTTCAGGCGGAGCAACGCATCCAGTGCTTATATTAATCAATGTAGGTGTATACTTTTCTAAAGAGAATGGATCAGTCATGTGTGATTTTACATAGTTAAACATCTTCAAAAAATCTTCTTCGTCTCTAGTAAACAATGAGGGCTTCTCACCTTCGTGAACATAATTATCATAAGTGCTGTTAGTATCTTTAACGTTACTTCGATCACGCATTTCAGATGCATATTCTCCAACGACGTTTTGAGTTAACGTCCATCTCAATATAGCAGCAGGTTTTCGAGTAAGACCTGAAATACCGGCATCTGCAGCTTTCGTATTTTTTATAACAGTCATTTCTGTCGCCATATCGGTAAATATACCTCTAAAAGCTCCTGGTGTAAAGTTGACGGCAAAATTTCCGGCTAGAAAATAGCGTTTTACCTCGTCTGGTAAATTCATGAGCATGTCGACTACATATAAAGTTCCATAACGAGAATAGTTTGGTCTTTTGCAGATAAAAAATAAGGTAACATTTGTGTATGAGATATCAAATGCGAATCCCACTTATAATCTCGTTCAGCTCGAATAAAATCTAAGAGTATTTGAATACTCTGCAGACATGCTATTATAAATTTAAATGTTGGAGATTCTTTACATCCAATTTCTATAAACTCATTTAATCGAGAAATAATTATAGTATCCACTTTTTTAACAAAATTTACAAATTCTTCTTGATTGCATTTATTTTGTAAGTATTTTAGTTGGAAAATCTTCATTTCTTCAATAAAATCACCGAGTGATTTATCCGGGTCTTTATCATTCTTTTCAATCCAGTCAAAGAAATTTTCTAATAACAGAGTTACTAAAACTTCATAACATAAGGTAAGCCCACGAAGCCCTCGGTAAAATTGCTTGCCTTGTAGCATACTATCTACAGTTTTAGCTGCATATACTCCCGAGTCTGCTAACATATCTCGCAAGCAGGCATCACCCCAAATGATACCAGTACATGCAATAAACGTCGATCCGGTATGGAAACTACCTAAACGAATAACAGATTTTTTCATTTTTTCGGGCATGTCAAATTTTATATATTGACCGAGAGCAAAAAGCTGCTGATCAAACGTTTCTATACTGAATGATTGTCCACATTCCTTAGCAAGTTCTTGACCCTTAATTAATGTTGTGTATACAGTATTTAAATCGCTCGGTTTCGCATGTATCGCAGGAGCGTATTGAACGGCCGTTATAGAATCCTTTTTCCCACTAACACGCATATTGAAGGCAACCCAATTTGGAAAAACTTGTTTTGAAGCAGAATTATTATTGTAAATTCCTCGAGAAAACGATCTTAAAAGCACCCATGAAACATCAGAATTTCTTAAGACCCCATGGCAGTCTCTCAAAATATTTTGTATTTCATTGACTGCTCCAGGAAACTGAGGTGGTTCAGGTTTTTTCTGTGGTTTTTTATAGTACAACATATTCATAAAAGGAATATTGTCAATTTCTAATGATTTATCTTGTTGTCGTTCTATTGGGTCCATTTTTATTTTTACGTTTACATCCTGAGGTTGATATACAACACGCGCCATAGCATGGTATGTATCTTTTCCATCGATTGTTTCCGTACATATATCAACATTATCAGCCCCTTCCTGAATTAAAGATCCGCCTTGTGTTCTGCTTATAATTTTTGGAGGTACATAAACCTTGTTATTTTTTGATATTTGTACTTTTGCTAGAGCAGTAAGAAATCTTCGTAACTCATCATAGGTAGCGCAAAATCCATATGCATTCAGCGTATCAATAAGCAATTTGCTTCCAAATTGATGATGCATTTGAAGAGTCAAACCAAAATGAAATGGAGGAATTATATTTAGTGATGAGCTACTAGATGAAAAAATAATACACTCTGACAAAGTAAGCATGCGCCTCTGATTATTTTTATCATGGTCTGGTATAACTGTAGCGCGCGTATATGCATCTTGATTTATAAGCCATGAAAAAAATAATTGTAAATTGAATGGAACAAACTTTTTGGATGAATCTATTTTTAGTTCATCTACTGTTGGATAATATTTCGTTTGACAAATATCTGAAATATTGCTCCTTAACACGCGAGCGGCATTATACAATATCAATTTATCTGTCTGTTGCATATTGATAACTGAATCAGTTTGAGTATCGATCGATTCCTCTTTGCTAGTATCTATTGCTTTTTGCAGTGTTTTATTTTCTAATAATAAGTTGTAAATTTTCCTGACAAAGTAGTGTGTGGGTATATTATTTAAACAAACTAAATCTGGCAATCCCACTTCAGAATAGAATACAATATTATAATCACCAGCCAATTTTAAAATTATGGATTTGAGATAATTTGACCGTACTGTAGAATGTTCTCCGCACTGTTCCAAAAGAACTTTTCGAAAAATAGAGCAAATCTCTGTGAGTGGTATAATTTCATAATTAATAAATTTTTCTTTTAAAGTATCAAGCGTCTTTATCATTATGTTATTGTAAGAGTATAGTTTTTCATTTGTCTCGCTGGAAAGGGAATCATTACTTTGTTCAAATTCAGGAATTTCACTGATATCGGAATGGTCATTTGAATTAGTTCCATAGTTGCAAGAATTTGATGATTTTCCTTGTAAATTTTCACTTTCTATGCTTACGGCTACTTGTTTTCTTTTGTTAGACAAGAAACCATTATAACAAGGATTTTTATGATAGCCAGCTCTTACTGACGCTAAATCAAACTCACCAAGAAGTGCCAAACGATTTTGTACCTTCGTGTCATTTTTTCTTAATGCAGCCTCTAATACCGAGCTTTTCAAATTTTCTCCAGGCGACACGCGTTGAAGAACTGCATTTCCCTTTTTCTTAGAACAGCCGCAGAAAAAACACAACGATTGCCAATCAAATTCCGTTAACGTTGAACGAAGTATCTTTCTCGGACGTTGATCTTGCGTAGAATTTTTGGTATTTCTTTTTTTATTAGAAGATTTGTCTTTATCCATCGTGGAATAACAGTTGACTATTGAGAATAATAAATAATGTAAACACAACAAGGAATTCAATGAAAAATGTAAAATATTTGTGACTATTCAATTCACCTGTCATCTGTCAAAAAGTGACCAATGAAAATCCAGAATTCTGACGTTTCTTGACCAATCAAAAAAATATCAGTGGATATATCTTCCTAGAAGGTATTCAAGTGACTATTTTTAACAAATGCGAATTTTATTAGAAAAAGTCAATATTAGTGTTCTGTTACTATAGAAATTGCGTAGTTTGTTGCTAGATTTACTGAAAACTAACTTTAAAAAGGTAGTTTAGTTCATTAAATAGTCCCTCGAATACCATTCTTAGTCAAAGTTAAGTAGATTATTTTTGCGGTGGTAGCACTACTCATGTCCATTGTGCTTGGGATTAGGACTCGTGCTAGCGCACTCGTCCTAATCATACCAAAGCGCAATGGACATTCGTGACACCACCGCAAAAATAGTCGACATAACTTTGACTACTCATGGTATTATAAGTGACTATTCAATTCACCTGTCAGCTGTCAAAAAGTGACCAATGAAAATTCAGAATTCTGACGTTTCTTGACCAATCAAAAAAATATCAGTGGATATATCTTCCTAGAAGGTATTCAAGTGACTATTTTTAACAAATGCGATTTTTATTAGAAAAAGTCAATATTAGTATTCTGTTACTATAGAAATTGCGTAGTTTGTTGCTAGATTTACTGAAAACTAATTTGAAAAGGTACTTTGGTTCATTAAATAGTCCCTCGAATACCATTCTTAGTCAAAGTTAAGTAGATTATTTTTGCGGTGGTAGCACTACTCATGTCCATTGTGCTTGGGATTAGGACTCGTGCTAGCGCACTCGTCCTAATCATACCAAAGCGCAATGGACATTCGTGACACCACCGCAAAAATAGTCGACATAACTTTGACTACTCATGGTATTATAAGTGACTATTCAATTCACCTGTCAGCTGTCAAAAAGTGACCAATGAAAATTCAGAATTCTGACGTTTCTTGACCAATCAAAAAAATATCAGTGGATATATCTTCCTAGAAGGTATTCAAGTGACTATTTTTAACAAATGCGATTTTTATTAGAAAAAGTCAATATTAGTATTCTGTTACTATAGAAATTGCGTAGTTTGTTGCTAGATTTACTGAAAACTAATTTGAAAAGGTACTTTGGTTCATTAAATAGTCCCTCGAATACCATTCTTAGTCAAAGTTAAGTAGATTATTTTTGCGGTGGTATCACTACTCATGTCCATTGCGCTTGGAATTAGGACTCGTGCTAGCGCACTCGTCCTAATCGTACCAAAGCGCAATGGACATTCGTGACACCACCACAAAAATAGTCGACATAACTTTGACTACTCATGGTATTATAAGTGATAACTAACCTGCATCTGTGAAGTAATGGGTATTTACTTATTCAGGATATTTTACGTACAATAGATCAGTATATTGTGATAGTAAAACAATTATGTGAAATATACGATATTATTACATCGAAACTATAAACTTTTCACTTTTGATACAGCAAATCATCGTAATGTAACGACGTGTACGATTTAAAAACTGCTCTTGTTGCTGTCTAATCCGCTATACGTGTTTGTGCAAGTTTAAACAAGTGATAATCGCAGAAGCAAGACTCACTATAGCGCGGTTTTTTAAATTTGATCTGAAGATCAGTACGTACAATAATTTATTTATAGTACTGTAAAAATGTTGCTCAATTTCTTACATTTGAGCAAAATAGTACTGATTAGAAGAAAACATAAATTTATGTTGCAGAATTCAAGGACGTTTTGTTAAAGACCGACTTGATTTCGGCAGTACATCGTTCTTAAATGAAACACGACGACTTTCTCGAAGGTATTATGAGTTCAAAGCATATATTATTGATAATTCATTATAAAAAAAATACGGAAATTAATAGTTTACTCGCTCCATGACTATGAATCCGCCTCAAAATACGCAAATTTTACGGTTTTATTATTGCAATTTTCACATGTTACAAACAGGTTGCACAAATAAAAAAAATACAGTCTTAAACTACCTGTTTTCACGAGTAATTTCCATTAAGAAAATTTAAAAAAGCTTCAGAAGAATCCGAGAAAAAATTTTTGAAACTTTCCTTTTTTGGTCGATTTTTCATTTTAAATCGCTCATATCTCGGAAACGAAGAATTTTTCGAAAAAACTCCAACAGTCAAAAAATGTTTATTTTCATCTAATTGACTTAAAAAACCGACCAGCCTAACGATTTTTTCATTTTTCATAATTTTGCAAGTTTTTTGTTAATAACAAATTACTGACCATCGGGACGGCAAAATGTTATGAAGGTTTTTTGTTTGTAATAATATAACTAATCGATCTCAATTGGTTTCAATCTGGCGTCTTCTTAGTGGTCGGTCATATCATTTTTCTGTGCATCTTTTTGGGGGTGCGCCGCTCGCCTATAACGTACAAGGCCAGAGTTGTCTTTCTTAGTATGTGTCACCTATGAATTTAATTACTTGCCACTTTGACAATGTCAAAATAGTATATTGTTTAACGAGTGACGAAAGTAGCATTTTCTGCAAACGAGAGAACAGTTTATCAAACGAGGCGTAGCCAAATAACTATTGTACAACTAGTTTTGGAAGTCATACTTTTTTCATGAATTTGCAGTTTGATTAACGACGGCGAAGCCCGAGTTAATCAAGCAAATGAATGAAAAAAAAAAAGAAACTTTCACGTGTTGTACACGTAGTTTTTTTGAATAGTGATCTCTTGTAACTCGAATTTTAGTAGAAAAGGACTTCGGAATTTACAACTGTCAAATTGACAATTCACAATTTTAATAAAATAGTTTAAAAAGTGTACTTTCTTTCACGATTTTTCCTTAAAAAACGATTTTCATGATCACTATGCAAACAAAAATATAAATGGTAAAATATAACTTAATACAAATAAAACATAAGTTTAGCGAGTGAAAAACAATAAATGCAAGTAGCTAAGAAAAGCAATAATTTTAAGAGAGTTAAAAATACAACATCAGTATGGTAATTATTAAACAATTACTGGAATAGAACAAATATTGGAAACATTTTTTCATATTAAAAAGCAAAACGTTGTTTTAGCTGTTGATTTATTCCGATTCAAATTCATTGTCGCCATCGTCTGAATCATCTTCCAGGTTGACTATTACAGGTGTTTGATCCTCTCGATCGAAATCAACCTCCCTATGCTACCAATCGACAATAGCCTTATTGATTTTTTCTACAGTAGATTTCCACATATCAGGTAACTTTTTTCAGTGCTTTCTGCCACATTTGTAGACATATCCTTCTTCCCCAATGTGTTTGTTGTAATATAGTTTACAAATTCCCCAAAGATTTTCTATTGGGTTAAAAAATTGGCAGTGGTATAGAGGAAGTCTCAAATCCACATGTCCATACTCGAAGGCCATTTGATCAATAGCATATTTTTTTCAGGCTTAGGCCTATAGCTAAAAATATGTGAAAAATTACTACTATGAAAATGCTATAAAATGTAAAATAATATTTCCAACTAACTCATAAATAATAAGCAAAAACAAACCTTGTAACAATTTCCAGTTAATGTTTTAAAGCATCATCTGGAAATTCTAAATTTCATTTTTTCAATTTTGTATTTCTGCTTCTTTCCATGAAGAGTTTGGAAATGGTTTTCTATTAAACTACTGTGGTGACTTGCATTATCCATGATAATAATAAAAGGTGCTTACAATTTTGGCAACAATCGCTTGTTAAACCACGTTACAAAATGTTCTTTGTTCATTTTACCATGGCAATCAGCATCTTTGGTTTTTGAAGCAAAAACCTTCACTGCTTCCTGCATGCAGTACTATATATCTACCGGGTGATTATAAATGTGTTTCCATCAAGTTCCCTTTGACATATTTGTTAAATTTGCCACCTTGTTCTGATGACTACATGGACTACACAATTTATTAGTAGGCAACCAGCCTGTTCAGTGAAGCGGTAAATAGTTGTTAAAAACAAATTAACATATTTTGCAAAGCCAATTTAATGGAACAGCATTTATAATCACCCGGTATAACAATTCAAGCATTAATTACATAGTTGTTAACTACAATTAGTAACTAATTTACCTGTGTCCTTCTGGTTTAATTTTTCGTACGCTTCTTACATCGTCATTTGGCCATGATTTGCATATTGTTCCATTTTCAAACACCCAAGTTTCATATGAAAATACACATTAGGGGCCCGCTTTCAGAAAATTCTCGCAGAAAACGCACTCTAGATAATGCAATATTGTGTAATTCCATTAATCCTCTGCGCGGGCCATCTTTCTTGTAACGAACATCAATGTTGTGAAGAATTTCTCATCGAACTAACTGAACTATGAAAGATATTTTATTCTCTTAAAACCTGCGAAAGTGTTTTTCGGGTAATGAATTGCTCTATAACCGGTAAAATTTGCAACAGCCCAAAATACTAATCATTTTTACATTTTTATAATTAGAGTACCACAAACTTACTATTTTTAACTATATTGTGTACAGCATTACGAATCGCAACCTGGTCGAAATCGTCGTCATCATTTACACGTTTGTTTCGGTTTTTTGTTTTTTAGATTCCAGAACACTAAAATTCACTGCACCCTTTGGGTACACTTCTCTATCTTACTAGCCAGTTGCCAGCAATATTCGTTTCGCGCTAAAATCTCCACTTCCGATAGTGGGGTATAACACTGCACAAGCGATAACGCGAGCTTACGCAACCGGATGTATTCGCTCATTGACACCAAGTAAAATCTTGTTATAATTCGTTATTATAATACATAAATGCACGAATTGGTTGTATATAAACATGCAATTATTAACAAACTCAGGCGTGGTCAAATACCGTTGCAAAAGACAGTACTAAGACATAATTTTAGTCTCCAATATTGACAAAAATCATCAACACCTGTATGTTCTTGCAAAAATAAAAAGTTCAAATTTGATAGGTTCTTTAAAAATAGATTTATTATATGATGTTTTAATACTCAACTATCTTGGCAGCTGTTATTTCGGTTTATTAACTTCTAAACAAACGCCTTCCTTTGTAAACTATTTATCAGAAGAAAATAATTAAAGTTTGTAGTCGAATAAATAGCAAATTTCTAGATTATGCCTTTCTATTTTCTTTCTGTATAGTATGGTTGTTTTGTTTCAGGTGTTCATTATGTGACAGGAGAACACTTTTTGCATGATTTAGACAATGGGGCTATTCTTTGCCAACTCGCCCAAGTCATACGTGCTAGAGCACGAATCGCCATACTGGCAGGGCTCACAAACAGAGTAAGTATTCCATGATAAAATAGCTTATCTTCAATTTTAAAATGTTGTTTCAGTTGCAAAATCTTTATATCTATAGTTCCTTTGTGTAGATATCTACTACCAAATATATATTTCTATTGCTACAAGGTGCACAACGTTTACATCTACATTGCATTACAGCATTTGCTTTTAATGTTTGTGTAGAGACCTTTCGAATTATATAACTTTATCCTCCTATTATTTAAATTTTACGGGGTGGTCGTGAGGTCTAGAAAGACCAAATAGTGTAACTGATAAAGGCACCGTTTGAAATTTATTTTATAAACCTTTTTTTTGATCTTGACAACAGTGAGCTCTGTATAGTAGAAGCTAAATGATGAATTTTATATTCAGCAAGCGTTAATACGGCTGGTTATCGTTGTATTTGCTCTAGTCAGGCCTTAGAATTTTCAGACAATTAATTGTCGACGGCGAAGGACCAAAGTAACTCTATTCCTCTCGACTATTAATTGAGAATATGCATTGGAAATCCAAACAAGGATTTGCACAAAAACTTTTTTCTATGCTGCGAGAGTATTGCAAGGATTTTTCAATTATTCTTAAGCTTTCACATTTATTTCTTAGAAGGGACTATGGAAGAAAACGTTAAAATATAACGTAAGCTTTTTTTATCTTCTTCAGATGTAATACAAACTTCCGTACTAAGTTTAACTAAATTCAGTACCAAATGAGGTTGCTTCTTGCTCACCAATGTTATAACGTTTGTGTCACAATAAATGTCACAATTAATTTGTTTTGCTAGTTTACATATACAACCGGTTTAAATATGTAACATTTATTAATAAACATTTAAATTACGTTACTACTAAGGAATTTGTTATTACATCGAAAACTAATTTGTTCAAAGGAAAATTGTTGGCGCATAACAGTTAACATGCAATTTTCTCAATTAGGTGCAACTTTAGAATTTAGTAACCCTGTACCTTATATAATAATGACGCTTTTCTAACCTAAAAATATTTCTCAACAACGCGTTTTAATACGAGATTTTACGACTACTGTGAACCGCACTTACCACAGGTTGGATGCGTTGGAAGACGGCGGTATTAAACCTTCGATCATCCGCAACTAGCTCACCGGGAGGGTGAGGTTTACATACTCCTGCTGCCTCAGTAGATCTCAATAATTGCCAGGGCGCCACCATAAAAAAATCAGCCCGTAGTTATATGAATCTGCTTCGTCCACGGTCTGGTGCAAAGGATACTTACGTGACAGCTTAAATTCTTTTCAACTAAACACCTAATAACTTTAGCTAGGTACATGAGTTCAACTTTTCCTTACATTTTCTTAAAATTGTCCAATCAATGGCTAAACACAACTTTTAAATCTGGCCGGTTTGAAAAGCGCGCGCTAGCACTGTTTAAGCGAATTGTACTTTTACTCAAAGAAACGAAACGATAGCTTAACGAATGACATTTATTACACCTTTAAATGACTGGGGATGCATAGCAGGAAATGCAAAGTGTAAGTACAACCATATTATAAAATGACAACTCCCTTAGTTAATAATGAACGGAGTTCAAACATTTAAATAGGGCAAATAAACAACACAGCAAAAATCTAACGTAATCTAGAAGGGAACCCTGTAAATAAAGAGAAATAGAGTTTGACATCAACACCGCTAACCTCGGCTGTACAGAATTCTAGCTACGTCCGCAGAATAAAACATTCTATGTAAACCAATAATACTGATCCAACATTAGACTGGTATCTACTATTGCAAATTCAAAGTGCGTCATATTACAGCGCTAAAGTGCCACAAAATCTATAAAATTAATTCAAATCTATCATTGCTCAAGTGAGCGCCCCCTAATTTAAGTACGTCACTGGTGCAACTCACAATTAGGTGAAATCCTTTAAAATGTAGTACAGGTACTTTAAACCGAGAAAGTTGATCGCAAAGGGGTTGCAACAAGGGGGTTTGATGTCTCCCAATTAGCCTCGACTGACGTAGCAGACCCAAATTACAGCTGTGTGGGGGACCTAGAGCTGAACAGATACAAACGGAAGCGGTAAAGATTCCTTCCTCTAGCGATTTAAGAAACAGTTCTAACGACATGAAGCGGCATCGAGCTCCTGGGTTTATACAAACTTAAAAGCCGTTGATAAATGCCGTGAAGCGAAAAAAACGCATGCGTTGTAGTAATTAAAGTAACCTGAAGTGTAATTTATATCCGTACTACGATCCGGACAATGCAACTCACATCAACTACAACGAAGACAACGGCTTGAAGGAATCTCGACGACCCGAAGCATTGTCCGCACTATCAAAATTTATGTCTGTTTGGTTCTAAGCGCAGCACACAGGTATCCATAAAACGGCACGAATACAGCACAGCGACTTGTACAAAATTCCCAAGGCTTACTCGAACTTGGCCGGCCTCAAGTTCGTTGAGGCGCCCGAAGCGACGCTCTCACACAGTAGGTCTTGATTATTTAAGCACTGAACACCAATTCTTCCAAATTCGGCGTTGGTCTAACCCCCGTCCTTCATTTGTCCCTGTCCGTCTCTTATTATACTCACGAAGCTTACCATAGTAATCAGAGATTCCAATTCCAGACTTGTCAAAAAGCTAGAAAATAGTGAGGACAAAATTGGGAATTTTAGCTACGGAACAAAAATTGAACGAGGAGAAATGATACTAAATTTTATAGAATCCCATATAATCTTTGCAATGAACATATTTTTCAAGAAAAAATCACAATAAAAATAAACATGAGTGCACCAAACGGAATATCAAAACATGAAATGGACTACTTGGCGCAAGGAAAATAATATTATACAATACGTCACAGTTATAAACGTTATCTTCATCGGCAGAAATTTTAAACTATTACTAAAACGTGAAAATAAAACAAAAATCGGATACAAGAAAATATAGAACGAAACAAGGAAACTAGTCACGGCACACTTGAAAGGTAACAAGGAGAAATATATGAATATTTTAAAACACCCTGAAGAGCAATATCTGGAACAGCTGGCATTAGACAATCTGAGGACAACCATAATAGACCACACAATAAAAGTGAGCTTAGAAAACGCCACGAAAAAACATAGCAAAAAATCAAAGATTACTCAAGAATTTTCAGAAATGTTAGAAAAGGGATGGAATCCTTTGAACGAAAACAGAAAAAACACCATCGACTTTACGCAGCTAAACAAAAACATACAAAAACAGATTAAGTAAAAAGTTAAGAAAATACAAGAAAAGCCTATAGAAAGAATAATAGAAGAAACTCAAAACTTCAAATCTATGAATTAAGAACGGCTTTCTATCAAAAATATAATAATGAATAGAAATGATAAAAGAAATATAGAGAAGACAATGAACGTAAATTCAGAAGAGTTGCCCAATTACCATAAATAACAGAGAAGGAGATAGGTAAACCCACCAGTGAAACAAAAAGAAACAAAGGCGTTGGAGAAGACAGAATCTTAACAGAACTACTCACGAAAGTTGCAAAGCTCCGCCAATCCGAGAGAATTTGATTCAAGATCTCCACCAGGAAAAACCTTACGGAGCCCCAGAACCATTCTGAAATTATAAGCCTGTATCTCGTTTAGCCGATTTTCGATGACGAGCATTTACTCAGCCTGTATCTCATGGCGTAGCCAGCGGATCTTTGAGTCGACAGTCTACAAAAGGAATAGCCGCAGCCATAATTTAAAATACAAATTACGTGGTTTAAGGATTCCTAGCAAGCAAACCAGAAGCCACCGTGGTGGTTTCCACACACATAAAGCATCTCCTGCTGCCCGTCCCGGAGACCTAGGTTAACACTGCGGCGCAAAGAACGTGTTTAACAGCCAGATCTCTGCAGGAATAGCAAAGGTGGGCTTCGATTCCCCGAAGGCAAACAACAAATTGCTGTGGACAAATAAATTAGGTTGCCAGAACACCGAAACATAAAAATTCATAACATTTTAAACATCTAGAGTAACGGACGACTTCCGAAATCACCTAGAGTAAATTTTACGCCACCCTTTGGTTACATCCTGCAAATCCTTACAGACGGATAGCAACGGCAGTGCTCTAAAACCACCCAGCAACGCACCTGTGTTTATTGGGTTGCCTGCCGGCCAGGTTTTAAACGTAACAGTCTGTGACGTGTAATAACCGTTAATGAACTAACTTTTTTCTATTCTCAGTCTAATAAATCAAGCAATTTCGAATCCTCGCTTCTGAGCTATGTAGTTAGAGCATTTGCAACTGGGAGAAATAAATTTAAAAACCACATTTCCTTGCACAGCTAAGGTAAAAGGTATTTGACTTCTGCATCATATCAATGATCACATTTTGAGCTCAAACGTGGACCTTTACTGAACCAACTTAGACAAAATAAGAAAAACAGAGCGATCGAAAGACATATGTTGGATATATCACTCAAAGACCGCAAAAGAAAAGTTAGATCAGAGACAAAACCAAGGTTAATGGTTCAGTCTAACAATCCGCGAAAGCCAAGTGAAACTGGGCTGGTCACAATGACCAGGACCAACTCTGAAACGAGGAGATAGAAAACTAGCGCCCATATACTATATAAAGATCTCGAAACAGGCCACAAATGCGATGGAACGACGAGACAGGATTGATGTGGCGCAGGATCGAGAAAGTTGAAAGCAACTATGGGAAGGTCTATATCGACACTTGGAATGGATAGAAAACTAGGCATATTCAAGAACAAAAACTGAATGTAACGTAACACTTGCGAAATAACTTTAAAATTTATCCGCCCTTTATCACATAGGTTCCTTTAAAGAAACTATACGTAACACTCGCTACATGGCACGCGTCTGTTATAAGTGTTAGACCTCAAATATCGACTTCAAGGCAAAACTAAATGAAAAAGTCGTACTAGCGGAAACAATTCAGACATTACAATGGCCGGAATGTAAATCTATTCGTTCAACAATGGCATAATATTTATTTAATTTTAATAACTGATAAAACATTAATTAAAATTTTGAGGCCAATTAGCTGCATGGAAAACAAGATACTTAAGTAACAAACGACTTTCGGGATTGGACCGTGTCGACTGAGTCGAGTGTCGCCTCTGACCTGGTTCACACATTAAGTTACCGTGCTCTTCTATCCCTTCCCTTGCAAAGAGTTTCGCCTCTGGCGTGGTTAACACGTTGAGTTACCGTGCTCTTTTGCCTTTTCCTCCTGATGAAGCCACTTACGAAAGTGGGCGAACGTTGAGTTCTTCGATCTCAATTATGACACGGTCCAAACCCGGAAGTCGTTTGTTATTTAATAACAATGGCCGTGAAAGCCTAAAAAATCATCTAAACAAGATACTTGTTGTATGTATAAGATGACATCTTTTAATTTTGCTTATGTCTAATAACGTTGGATCGTAAACACAGGATAATGAAAACATCGCGCTAATGTAAACACAAAATTCATACTATAGGATCAAACAGAACGCCCGATAACGTAAACAACCTGTACAGTTCGATAACGTAAACAGTTCTTGCGGATGCCAGTTGCCGATTTATGTAGGGGATTCCTCTCTGCAACACAGATTAGTAGCCGATTTATGTAGGGGCTTCCCCTCTGCGACACAGCTGAGTCGATCGGATGGGTGTTTATGATGCGTTTGCATTTCATTTTAGTCATTGTTGAACATAGGCGCTAATTTATGCAGAATAAAATAGCAGCTTATTTTTCGTCTCATTAAAAAGATGTATTAATTATCGCTGCCATAATATGTTTTTTGTTGTTGTGTTATTAAACGTGTGTTTATTAATAAATTGACGCTCGCTAATGTACACGTTTCGACAATGTGAACACACTTGGTTTGAATTAGTTCATGTTATCGAGCGTCTATCAGCTCTGTTCTCATTTAGTTTTGTGTACAAATGATTACAAATATATTAATTTCTATTTTTAATTAAACAAGGATACTTACTCTTACTGAAACATTTTTTGCGATTTTAGCCACTTCCAAGGATGAATGACAGATACTTCGAAAATGCAGTTCGTCGAAGCTTCTTTTCTCGAGATAATTCCGCAAACTTTATACAGTTCTGCCGTTCTATTGGCGTTCACCAAAATCTACTTTTTGAAAGTGATGATTTAGGTGAGTAAATAATGCTGTTGGAGTTGAAGGAAATCAATACAGTTATTTTAATATCTAACTTATCATGTTAGTCGGTAACTGAAAGGGGAAGTGATATATTGAGCTACAATTTATTTCAGTTCTTCATAACCAACCTAGAAGCGTTATCCTGTGCCTCCTAGAAGTTGCTCGCATAGCAACCGATTACGGGATAGAACCCCCGAATTTAGTACAGTTTGAAAAAGAGATAATTGAAGAAGAGAGGAACCCCACCTTGGACTGCGAAGTAGGTTCTCAAATATGTTGGCAGTTTCAATCCTTGCCGTGTCGTTTTGAATGCGAAAATCTACGACATGCTAGGTAGGTGCATTTAATAATCTGAAGCGTTTTTGGACATTATCAAGCAGTTCATGGTGGTTTTTTAGGTATTACGCCATTGTATAAAAATAAAGAGAATTAATAAAGCAAAAATATCATTTTAGATCACAAAGCGGCCCCCTTAGTTACTCACTCCCTGCTTAAAACGATGTCTGCTTTTTAAATATGTCTTTTACCACAGTTGCTGACAAAAACAAAATGAAAACTGTACATACACCAGAAAACGTACACGACAGTAAAAGTAAAGTTCGGGCACTTCATTTCCATGTAGAAACATGGCCTACGACTCGGCGAGTCAGGGTCGCCGAAATATTTCTTTTCGAAACCCAGTCAATCTGGCACAGCGTTAACGGTGTACTTGGTGATTGGTTAGCATTACGCCTTCGACGATTGCCTTACTTGACGTACTTCCACAACTGTGGTTTCGGTACCCAATTTTTAAAGCGACTGAGTGGGCCGCCCACCAGTTGCCAGAGGTGGGGATTAAACCCCGTACCGTGACACCTTAGCCTGAGCTCCTAACCGCTCAGCCACGCTGGCGACAGTACTGAATATACATATCGTATAATAAGCAAAAATCTATAAGTAGTTGCTGTAATTCTTTTTGTAATTTATGAACTAACACTTCTTGGAAAAGTAATTAATATCAATGATAAAGTCATTCTTGTCCATTCTGGAGATATGGTCATTCCATTCCCTCCTTCGGTTGCCCACCCAGTTCATTATTGGTTTTATCCCACATGTTTGACGTATCTCCGCACTTCTTATTCTGCCACGCAGTGATTTATTTGTTATTTTTCGTAGCACCTTTATCTCCGTGGTTTGAAAAAGTTGTTTAGTTTTAGATGTTTCTGGTCTTGTTTCAGCGGTGTACGTTAGAATAGGTCTTATTACTGTTTTATAAATTCTTGCTTTGGTTTCCATTCCAATGTGTTTGTTTTGCCATATTGTGTAGTTCAAGCATCCTGCTATTTTGTTCGCCCTGTTTACTTGTTCCCTCACTTCTGCTTGTGTATTTCCTTAGTTGGTTAGTTGAGCTCCTAGATATTTTATATTTATGACTTGTTCTATATTTGTATTGTCCGCTATTAGTTTATATCTCATTGCTTCTTCGATAAGAGATAAATCGCCAGCTAAGGGAAGCATAGGAAGGCGTCAAAAGAGATGGAGTGACAACTTGCTCTACCCAAATAGAAGTGGTAAATGAACAGACAGTAATGCCTAAATGAAGAAGAGGAGGGAGAAGATAAAGGCATGTTATCATCGAGGTATTTCCCTACTTTTAATTTCATGCTTTGTTGATGTCAATATTCTAATTAAATTCCAAAATTACCAATATACCACGTGTCATGAATTTGACACGCGACTGCCGGGTGTGAGAGCGAGGATACGGAAGCGCTGACCTTCGGTCTTGCAGGCCAAGCTCCTTCATGGGGTGTTAGTGCCTCACCACCACCATGTACAGGATGTCCGTGCCCTAAGGTCACTACTTTACGTACGTGATAATCACACTTAGTTTGGAAAGAAACGTCTTTATTGTTATAACCAAAAGCAAAGCATTTTTAAAATACAGAATGTAAATGTTTTCCTCCAACAAACGACAAACTGGCTAACTTAACATGACATTCCATTTGCCCCTGCACTACATGAGAACCCCCATTTGCGATTTGTAACAAACTTAAAGGGTACACAGGGCTATTTGGTAATGACGGCATACGCAATGTTTATTCCAAACAAGCAACTGCTCCGAATTGCAGCGCCAAGGAGTTACTTGGCCTAATTTAATTGAAACGCAAGCATGGATTCACGATGGAAGCCAGTTTGTTCACAGCGGTAAGGCGATATTCGTAATGTCAAATTTTATATGATGATGACCCACAAATGGAATGTCCGGAGGCGCTACCTAGTGTTGTACTAAAGCAACTGGTGAATCCCTCCACAGTTAGAGACTTACCTTGATATTTACTTCCTCTGGAACACCTGCTAAGCCCGGGTTTGTTTATTTTAAAGCCCTTCCTGCAAGTTGCCTTGCAGCGAATGAACGAATACAAAACAATAATCATGAAAATAATTTTAAGAGGTGTATTGTTAATCATGCCGACTTACAATGAACCCAGCAAGTCTAAATGTATAGACAAAATTCATCGTTAACAATTCCCTTAGTCACGTCACTAGTACGCCGACAAAACAGCCCCACCCAAAATAGCCCCGTCAAAACAGCCCCGTTAGAATAGCCCGGACAGAATAGCTCCATGACAAAATAGCTTCGTACCAAATTAGCTTTGCGCTGTCCAACTTAATCGCAGATTAGAATTGGCAGTACAAGATTATCATAATTTAAATGTTATTGATTATCTCCGTAGTGTCTCATAGAATTTAGAAATTTAGAATGGTAAAATTACAAATGCATTTTTTTTTGTAGTAACATTACTCTTAATATACTGATCTTTTTATGTTGTTTTTTTATAACCAAATAGTTTTCTATAACATGGGTGTTTTATATGATTGCATCTGTAAACAACATGTATTACTATAATAAAATCGTAAATAGTGCTTATTTCTTTTTTCTAATTTTTGTAAAAGCTGAAAATCTACTTCTTTCATTTTCCAGTAACGGAAAGTGGAAAATCTTAAACAATAGTATCTACAGATGCAGTATTGTTAAAAAACGTACGTATTCTTTAGTTTTAAAATAATAAGGGAAACAACTAGCTGAATATTAAGAATTTATCATTGAAATCATCACGCTGCGTCGCCCAAGTCACCAGTGTTAGTTATATACAATGTGTATATAAATAAACAAAATAACTTTGGCCATGTCTTGTGTTTACAAATATTATTGTGATTTTCGCTAGGGACGTTTTGGCAGGGCTATTTTCTCGGGGCTATTTTAGACTGGGCTATTTTGTGTGTGAGCTTTTTTGTCGGGGCTATTATGACGGGACTGTTTTGACGGGGCTATTTTGACGTGTGACGCACGTCACTGTATGTACAATCTATCTCAGAAATTATTATTCTCACCACCAAGTGCCGGTTTAATCATTCAACGAACAAGATCCATGAAGGAAGTTTCTTAATCTAGCTAAAACAGAACGTTAGCACGCAAAGCTTGATTTGTTCTTAAAACATCCGACTTCACAGCTTTCTGTGTGTACGCAATGACGGAAAGTCAGTAAAAAGTTTCACTTAAAAATGATCTAACTCACTTCATATCTGCGCACTGTTGTTACATGCAACTAAAATACAAGTTCTATCTGGTTAGCAGATTGCAATGCCTCAGCAATCGACAATGGCGTACATGACTGAGAGGCGATCCCGCTTAGTACTTGAAGAGAGATTAAACTGACGTCTTGCGGAAAACGTGCACGTCGTATTCAGGAATGGGGATAAAATAACTACGGCTTCGTCTGCGTGATGACAAAGTATATAGAGTTCGAAGATAGGAGCGGAGGTTGGTGAAAACCCTGACGGCAAAAAAAAACAACACCCGGTTGCTTCAAAAGTACGTCGAGGAATCAAACGTCAAATTATATATCAACCGTAGGCGGGATAGATTACAAGTAAATTTTGCATAGAATTTAGCGTCGTGTCATACAGGCTTTAGAATAAGGTAAAGATGGGTCGTACGCGATAGTCACAGCAATTGTAGGTACCTGGAAAAATACGGGGACATATCTGTACTATTTTCAAGAGCGCTACCTGGTGTTTGTCTGGTGGTGATGTACTCGAGAAACTTTAACCAGGAAAATGCCGTCTCGGCGATGGAAAATGTGCATGTTCAGTTCTATGAATTAGTTTTACCTTATTTCGTGATCTTCTAAAGCTTATTTAATTGCAAGAAAACGGAGAACTGCAACTTCATTCAAAAATAAAATTATACAGTAAATAGAAGAACTATATTAAGATAACATTATTAATCTATAAGATTGATTGGCGGAAATGTACGCATTCAAATTAGCTTAGTACATATGACATGTTCAATATTTGTGGTAAATCACACAATGCTAAATTAATAAAAAATATTAAACTTAACCTGGGGCAGCGAATCAACTGCGAAAATAAAAGGAATGGAGCACCGGGGTTGAGCAAAAATCTTTGGCCTAGAATGATAACCCGAAAGCAGAGAAGAGCTTGTTGAAAATTAGGGACTTGCAAATGGAAGTCGTGGCTGGCGGCAGGATCCTCGATGAAGCCAAAATGGACAGCTTGAGGATGACGTCGAGCAAAATTGACGTCAATCTACATGCAATATTACAGAAAATCTTTCAGGGCTGTATCAGCTTATGGAATAAACAATGGACATCGGCAGTTCAACGATTTGCTACGAGCATTCGGCGTTGATCTACACGCTGGTAACGAGGTTCTCCCGGGGTTATTTCGGGTTACATGGCGAGACGATACGTGGGTTTCTTTAAATATATCTGATCGTAGATAGATATGAAATTCCACAGCACTCAACCGAGATTAGATCGGAATTTTAGAGTAATAAGTTGCGTTTTGAAAAACTAGGTATATATCTGGCAGTCGCGTAATTTGCCAAAATTTGTGCGGTAAAGGCTTCCCAAATAGCTACATTCACGGAAAAAAAAGCTCACATCACGCATAACCGCTCTGCTTGCAATCTGTTGCCCAGCTCCTGGCCTATTCTCCGCTTGAAATCTTGAAATACCTTGTGTATAAAAAGTAGTGGCGGCGTCAATTATCAAACTGATCTAACACCTCCCATGTCAAAAAGACAATTATGAGATTTAATTAAAACGTTTTCTAGCGAAAAAAGTATGAAAAACATGAAGACGAAGTTCTTAGATTATCTTAGTATCATTGTCGATATAGTTTTATTGGACTAGTGAGGAATAACTACTACAACACACATATAAACTCACGCTCATCAGCTAAAGATAGGCTGACTAATCTATGATTTGAATCACTTTCGACTTTTAAGGTAGATATGTGGAAAAAACCATTGAACTTTGCGAAGCGACTCAAGTATTCTTAGTTTTCTGCTTTTTTAGACCCAGTTTTCAACGGATGTACCGATGCAAAGTTATGGAATATTTTCTACCTGCCATTATTGACTAATTATACTTACAATTCGTTAAAAGACGAAGTACATATAGTACATATTTATAACCCTTTAGATGCGATTCTGCTGCTGGTATGGGATATCGGGAGCTATTTAGGGTGGTATAGGTTAGTATCATAACAAAGGTGCAGAGAATAAAAACGCGTTAACAAGACACACAACCTGATGGGTAATTGTACCGCAATTTAATTTTAAAACCAAATTTGAAAGTAGTAGACAATACATTCTTCTTCTTCTCTTCTCTTCTCAGACTGCCTATCCAATATCTTTATTGGATATTAGCCACCACATTTCTAAATGTTTCTTTGCCTCTTGCGGTGTTAATTAGTTCCCCTATTGATCTTAAACCAGTCCACTGTCTTATATTTCCAGCCCAGGACATCTGTTTTCTTCCTACTTCCCTTTTTCCTTCAATTTTTTCTTCGAACAGTAGTTGGAGAAGATTGTATTTCTCATTTCTGATGATATGCCCGAGGTATGCGGTTTTCCTCTGTTTTACTACTGTAAACAGTTCGCATTCTTAGATGTAAACAATAATAAAATAGCTTAATGTTGATAAAAATCGGGAAAATACCGTAACGCTGCACACTCTGGTGTGTTTTCTTACGTTGTGTATTTATTTTTCTGTATTATTACTGGATTTATCAGATTTATACTCCCAGTTCCTCGAAGCGTCGGTATTTATTGCATCAGCACTCAAGTCGTAGATAGAATATTCTTTATTACAGATGTGTGTGATTGCAGTCCATACTCCCACAAGTCAAGTGGGCGTCCTGAATGCTACAATTACATAAACCGGCTGGCGGCGGCTTCGTCAGTTGGGTTGATGTTATTTTCGCAGTTTGGCAGGGTTATATGTATTAACGCAACTTGTACGTCCGAATATGACGGCGTCATCGACGGGGTTCCACTTAGCGGGCGTAGTAAAATTATGGAAGATTATGGGACTAGAGCTGAAGTTTGCGTTAATCAAAAGTCTACTAACAGCAAGGAAGGGGTGCGATGTCAACTTATGATTCACTTCTTCTTCTTGAGGTACCATCTCCATTTAGTGAAGGTTAGCAACAATTGTGGCGAATTCTATGTTTCACTTAGAGGTCAGAAAGGAATGATCTGTTACAGCAGTACTCCGGATAATTCTAGTAGCTACCATGTGCACCAGGTTTATCTTATCTTTCTCCTACCGCCGCGCCGGCGAGATCCAGATGTATTTTATATAAAACAACAAATGAAGGAGCCTACTTTCACAAACCAAAACTTCAGTTAATCTTTTCTGCATTCAATTCTTTCTTCCTCTACTATATTTCGCCTTTCTTCTTTTGCCATTTTAAACACATGGATAGGTAAAGAAATTACACATACCATCCTTCAGCAGTCAAGTTTGTGCCATTGCCGTTAGACGGCGCTGATGAAAATAGCCCGATGGACGGAAAAGGCAACTTTACTAGTCTTTATACAATTATATGTATTTTTTGCAAATACGAGTGTTTTGACGGTATGTTTATCATCACCTGTCATAATTTCTCTTGACAAAATTCATAGGATGTCAAAAAAACCAGCAAATCATTGTTTTTACATTGGTGTGTTTCAGCTCTCCTTTATCCCGTGCTAATAAACTTCGTACTCGTGCAAAACTGTGTTTTTTACTAGCTTGTATAAACACTATTTTATTTTTTAACATGGCGAAATACCTAACAGAACATCATAAATTGTTGTATTTAATCTACTACGTTGTAACTAGCTAAAATTCCATTTCATAACTTTGTAGTCCACCGATGATTGAACCCGCCATATATAAAAAATGGAGTGCAAATCAGCTGATCCCGTATCGAAGTAGAGGAGTAAACACCGACGAAACCAGTGCTTACTCTCTGCCGCACCTAACGTCAACTGACGTTAGTGTAGATACAGACCAGTGCTCAAAGGCCAGCAAAGATGACTCATTTACTTATTTTGAAACAAAAATGATCAATGAGTCAGACAGAAACTTTGATGAACTTGACAGAAAAGTGGAACAAGCGGCGCAGCTCCTGCATTCCAACTGCAGATGTGCCAACAGAAGATATGTTAAGTTTAAGATTAGAAAAATTGGAGAGGGAAAATACACAATCGCAGGGCGCAATGTCTTTGTGCGAGTAAGGGTTGTCATGGGTTGAACGGTTTTCGAATATTTCATTATTTGATTTTCAGCTGCTTAAAAGCCGCCATATGATGGTGCGAGTGGGAGGCGGCTGGGACACGCTCGATCACTTCTTGCAACGACATGACCCATGCCAGGTGAAGGTAGCATCCAAAAAAGTAGAGAACAATGCAACAAAACTACGCAGTATATTGAAAGTTCCTCCAAGATATACTGGGTATTACAGTAGGTAGTAGAAACTTCTATCGTTACAGTGAGATAATGATGCTCAGAAAGACTAATAAGACATCATTTTGTATTGTTACAAAGATTCATTCAATTTGATTGATGTTTCAGTAATATTGCAATGAATATTTGAAATTAATGACAGCCATGTAAGCAAGGAGTAACTTTCAAATATGAGTCTTATAGCACATCTGACGTGTTCACATTAGAAAAACATCAAGCGTGAACATTCAATAAGCATACAAAATTGCTGAGATTAGATATACGGCCTTTCATTATTTATATTGATTACCTCCTAATGTGAGTACGTCAACTTCAGCAAATGCACTTGCACTGAGTATTCGTTGCGATTAATAAGTTTTGTACATTAATAAAGCAATAAGGTAATTCTAGTTTGAAAAACGTATTTCATTTTTTATGAATTAGTAGAGTATTTAATTATGTGTTTTGATCTCCCAGCGGTGGTTATTAGAGTATTGCAATACACGTAGAATTAGTCTGTACGCAAATTTAATTATCTAATTGTAGAAAATAGGGTTAGTAATAGTATCACTTGTTAGTTTATAGCATCATCAAATCGTTGTTAATATTGAATTAAAAGTTTTAACCAATTATGATAGCTTTTAGTCATTTTCTGTTTTTCTTAATATTTTTCATGCTTAGGCTTTTACAAATACTTGCCTTTCATACCACTTTAATTTACTATTTACTAGATTAACATGAATCTTCAGTTTTTCTTTCTCTCCTTTCAGTTTTAGCTTTTCTTCTTCTACCGCTTAAGCTTTTCTGCTAATCTGGATGGTGCATTTTCCAATCTCTCCTCTGCACCACCCATCCTAGACAATTATTCATTCGTACCTTTTGGATCGCTACAAACAAGAGCATTACAGAGGAAAAAAATAGTCAAAGTTTGTTACATTAACAATTGCCGTTCGTAAACGGAAGCAGGCCCCAGACTAGCTCAAAGGAGAAGGCTGGGTCGAACTTACCTTCCAACTAACAGTAAACCGTAGGGGCGCCAAAGCAGTTTGGAACTCGAGCACAGCTTCATATATATTGTTGAACTCATAACTACTAAATTCGCTTCAGCAACGGACAACATAACAATAAAACCCAAAATTCTAATAAAGTCATATAATGAAGTAAGTTGGATAATTAACATTTGAAATACAATCGTAATTACTGGCTTGATTGGCAAATAACAGATACAACACCCTCTCATTAATTAAATCAGATAGGCAAATAAATACACATAAATAAATATATATATCACAAAGTATCGCAGATTAAAATAAAGAACCAAAAGTGTGCTTTGTTTCCTTCGCTGAGCGCAGGTAAATTTATAGCTAAATCATTCATTAATTATTTCCCAAAAAAGTATGCTACTAAATTTATAACAGCCCGCTTGCGGAGCCAATTTTATACAACAAATTCCCAGTGCAAAATATTGTAGTGAATCGTTCGGAGCACAATAGAGATCTCTATATCGCTTGCTGTAACTCTGCGAGGTAAAAAACGCCTCGCTTTTACAAGCCGTTGCATAAATACAACAGGGAAAGAATTGCAAAGCAAACGAAGTGCTAGCTCGGCAAGTGCAACTAATAGCATGTATCGTATATCAACTAAAGAAAAGCTTAACTCAGCATCCGTGCTAGAGTACTTAAAACACACACAAAATATCCTACTCTAGCTGGTGAGGCCAGAAACACAATTTATTTTAACAGCCTATGTGACTAAACCTGAATGTGGGGTAATTAGCTTCTTCGGACTGCTCCGACGAAGATAGATTGTTGAGGACGGGATGCGACTCTAGTCGAACGGGTCCTTCTAAGGTCACTTCGTCAACCGCAACTTCCTCCGACATGATTGGAGGTGTGCCTGGAGCTATAAACCACAGCACACGGTACAGAAGCCGCTTTACAGCTACGATAGTTGAGTAACGAGGAATCCCTAAACGAACAGTGGGTTTCTGCCCGTACTTAAAAGCTTGGGGCCCCTACTTGAAAGGCTGCATAAAGTAAACACCAAAATTAGAAATATAATTCATGCTGAAATGGCTTGCTTACCAGAATCTTTCCTGCCTTTCAAATCTCAGAAAATGTGCGACCACAAACCATGTACTTTCATAGGTTATAATTTGCCCAAAACACAAACCATCTCCAGGCTTGAAATAAATAGGTGGACATATACCCAAGCACTCGAGGAATCCAATCCAACCACCAACGAGAGGTTACCGCTTCATAGCACTTAGATGATTCGGGTAGAAAAAAAATCACTTTTAACACGCCATTCTTTCAGTTGCGACGGTATCGGCGACCACATCAACTAATGAATTAGACAAGCAAATGAACAAGTTGCCTAACTCCCCAAGCGAAATTTGATCACTAATTCGAGATTGCTTAAATGTAGGGAAATTAAATTGGCATCAAAAGTTTTCCAAAATTGTGATAGACAAAAAAAGCGAAAATGTTGGCATACGGTAGGTACTTGTGAGGCCAGAAAAAGAAGCACGTCAGTTCACGTTTGAGAGTTGATATACCCAGCTCGTACATACCGACTTCGTTTGTTTACCTCTGAGATAGAGGTATTGTTGTTTGCGCATTGCCCTAATTTGCTGTGTTTCCACCCGACTTTATTCCTAATTTGGATTTCGATTCTTCGGTATTTCGTTAGGAATTAGATTGAATTGATCATGGCATTTTGACTTTTGGATTCAGACTATTGACGTTATATTGGGATTTCATTTTAGATTTTTTACATTTTGTTTCTGAAATTTTAATTTCGGCACAATGGAGAATCTGTTGGTGAATGGTGTAAAGATTCCACATCGCGTAATATTGATGACTGTGGATCGGGGGTGCTTCTTTTATTATCTGTCTTTAGGCATGTTTGATACATATAAACCACGTAGTCTTGCACTGGGAGAGAGGATTTAGGTTGCAATTTCCGACTAACATTGGATTAAGTACCCCGCAGCGAGGTGTTTGACATACCTTGCGTGTACGATATCAATCCTCCCACTGCTCCATCTTTGTCTTCTCCCTTTCTCAATCTTCTCTTCCTCTCAATATGATCTTCTCGCCTGTCAATCTCAGAAGCAGGCGAATTCTGAATAAAAAAAACACCAAAAGGTGCAAACTTTGATCATGTTCACATTCGTTCACGTTCACATTTTCCAATCTGGTTTTCATGTTTCTCTGATTATAGGTGGATTGCAATGAGAAGAAGGCACGCCATGACGTCACATGCGCCGCCGTAGAATTATCAGTGGCGGCGAAATTTTTAATTAAAATGGGAACTTGACACTGGACAACAACAAACAATAAGAGAAAATAACAACAAGCGTCTTTCGACTGTGCTTCACCCTACAGAATGTGGTAGAAGCTTAAAATAAAATGAAATCGGTTAATACTACAGATTTCATTTATTTAAATAATTAAATAGCACCCCGTTTACACATTACGCTACTGATTTCTAAATGTCATCTACAAGGCCACACCTTGTTCGGCATGTTGGACTCGTCCACCAGCTGGAACGCTACTGCGCACATGTCACGTGAGCCCTCTTCTCATTTCAATTTACTTCTACTATATCCTTGACCGACGTCTTACCACGTATTGCAACAAGGCGGTAGACATTTTGACAGTTGTGAAAGTCTGCTAGTCTATCTATAGTATAAATATGTAGCCTCATAGGCGCAACTTGGGAGGGACAAGAAAGGCAGTGGCCCCCCAAAATTATTGCTTTAAATTACAAGTGCAGCATTCTTTCGCAATGTAGATTGAAACATTTTGTGTAAGCCGTTTTCGACAGTTCGTATTTTTGTGTGTGGTAGACATAGTTTGATTTTGCTCCCCTCCCCCCCAAATTGATGCCCAAAGTTACTCCCATGTGTAGCCTATATAAAGAAAAATTTCTTGGCTGGCTCATCAACGCCCAGTCTAAACCCCTGAAACCGAGAAACGTAAAATTCGGGGAGTATATTTTTTCCATGACGTAGGCACCGCTAAGAAAGGATTTTTAGAAATTCGGCCCCTAAGGAGGTGAAAAGAGGTAAGTTGTGTTTTCACAAATTCCTCAATAATTGGTTTTTGCTTCCTACGGTTATTCATATAAATGCCTAAAGAAGTAATTTAGGATTCCTTCCTAATCGACCTCGAAGGAGTGAATCTGGATGCGGAGGTAAATTATAAAACCCTTAGCATCTCCTGTGTTTGTCGGGTATTATGGGTTTTTTAAATGTAACCCCTAAATGAGTAAAAGGGGACAACATGAAAAGCGATAGGGGTTAAACACCCTGTATATTATTCTTTCGTTTGATTGGAAATTTTATAAGCTTTACAAATATATATACAGAGTGTTCCGTTAAAAAACATAAGTTTGATTTATAACTAAAAATTGACAGCTTACAGCAAAAATCTGACTACGTCACTGGATTCTACGTAAAAAACCGTATGAGAACCAGTTTTTAACTTTGAGATATGGTAAAGGATAACGGAGATACGAGGGGGGTCCCAAAATGCAATATTTTCAATTTCGCCCTGTATCTCAGAAACAAAGCGGGCTATGAAAGTGTTGTTTATACCATCCTTGTTTTCACAAAAAAGTAGCACAGTAATGCGAAAACCGCAACTCTTTATCTTTACCCGTAAGTGAGATACCCCGTAATATCATCGAAAATGGGACACCCTGTACACTCATGAAATGTTGGAAATCAAAAGCCACTTTGTGTTTTTATGTTTAGTAAACAGACTATACATAACAAACAATTCTAAGTCACAATAATGAAGGTTAAAACAAAAGAATGCTCCTTTGCAGTTGCTGCTGCAATTTACTCGCCTCCGAAGCATAGACCGTCAATAGGAGATTTTCTTGGTAAATTATGTCTTGGGAGGAAAATTCAATGCAAAATACACCTACTGGAGTGCCGAAACCACTACGACTAAAGTCAGGAGACTAAACGAGGCTGCAACAAGGATGGGATGTAATTTCCACTCCACGAGAACACCCACATTTCTTGAAACATGGCAACGAACCATATTAAATTACAATGTTTTCACTTGCAGACAGACCACCCCTCAGTCATCCTGACCTTGAGTTTGAATGAAACTGTAACCAAACGGATTTTTGTAGACTGCTGGAAAAATGCATGAATTATTCCGGTATTAATGATCTACAAGAGAATTCAGACCTAAGGTCAACTAATATTCTCCCAGTCTTATCAAAACTCATGAATGGTGGTGAGGCACTAACACCCCATGAAGGAGCTTAGCCTGCAAGGAAGACGTTTAAATATTTTTAACTTTTTAACAGAATGCCAATCAGGCTTTTGTTCATCACATAGCTGTATTACACTACTAAGCATGACGGATGACATTTTACGAGCAACTGATAACGAAGAACTAACCGTTCCTACATTACTTGATTACAGTAAAGCATTTCATTCTATCAACCATGATTTTTTGTTTTCAGTACTGCATTATATTGGCTTTTCAGAAAGCTCAGTAGCATTATTTTAAAGTTATTCTAGTACCTAACAGATCACAGAGTTTACAAATAGAAGATAAAATTTCTAAGACCCGTCAATTACCATTCCCCAGACAAGCCGAGCACCACAATGCTCAGTTATTGGTCCAATGTTGTTTTTATTGTACACATCAGAGCTTCTATCTGTAATTCAAAGAAAACCCAGCATTTATGCTGATGATGACACAAAATTTTATGCTCCAACATTTACATCACCATTAGAAATGTACCTCGATACGGTTAGTTGTTGGTGTTCAACATGGCTTCTCTCATTAAATGTTACTAAATGCGTTGTGATGCACCTAGGTAAGAGAAATCCAAATACAACATATTTTATGGACAACACACCACTTAGCCCCGTAGACTCTCAAGTGGATTTGGGAATTACCATTACGAAGAACTTGTCGTGGTCTAATCGTATACTAACCGTTGTCAAAAATGCCAGAACTAAAGTGCACCTCCTTCAAAAAGTATTTCCAAACCAGTCAGATTTAGCTCGCGGTAGCGGGTAGATACTCCTCTGTAGAGGGTACATCTACTTCAGGAATGCGATCCTGCCCACGCGAGCCGCGCTTTCCCCCCATCCCCATCTTTGGGGTTCGTGTCCCATAACCTCTATCCTGGCCACACCACTTCCCTTTCCCTTCCATAACCCACTCGCCAACTCGCACTTGGCCAGCGCGGCGAGTTATGGCCAAAAACCCCTCAATGACGACAACAGCGATCTCCGAAAAATTTCCCCAGGTGGGTCAAACAGACTGTTTGGAATCCCACACCGCAAAGTCGGTCTGCCTCATGGAATATGGGGGAGGCAAGATATCGCTTTCATCGAAAAACGTCAAAAAGACAACCCCACTAATCCTAGCAACATATAATTGTCAATCACTACTGAATGATTATCAACTGCATGATCTCGAGAACGAAGCAGAAAAGATAAAATGGGATATAATAGGTCTCGCCGAAATACGAAGAAAAGAGGAAGGCGCTATTGTTCTGCAGTCTGGTAACACCCTATATTACAAAGGTCATGAGACTGAAAGCCAGAAAGACGTGGGTTTCCTAGTAAGCAAGAGAATAAAACCGAACATCAGAATGTTTAAAGGAATGTCAGAACGTGTTGCATATATAATAATAGAAACAAGCAAACACAAAAAAGTTTAAATAATTCAAATATACGCCCCCACATTCACCTACGATGACGAAGATGCAGAACTATTCTATGAAGATGTAATCAGAGCACGCAACGAAAACAAATGCAAACACGACATTATCATGGGCGATTTTAATGCGATACTGGGACAACAACAAACAGAAGAAGAAATGTATCTAGGGAAATATGGACTGGGACAAAGAAACCACAGAGGACATATGTTGATAAATTTTCTAGAGGACCAACGACTATACGCGATGAACACCTTCTTCAATAAGAAACAACAACGCAAATGGACCTGGATAAGCCCGGATGGCAGAACAAAAAATGAAATAGATTATATATTATCGTCATCTAGAGAACTTATCCAAGATATCACCACCCTAAATGCGTTTCACACTGGCAGTGACCACCGAATAGTTCGAGCAAAAGTCACTATAACATCGAAGAGAAGCAAATCTAGACCAAAATAAAGAATAGCAATAGATACAGAAATCCTCAAACAGAAGAACCAAATGTACAGAGAACATTTAAAAAACTCAATAACCCAGATAGAGAAAATAGAAGAAACAGAAGAAGGAATGAACAAAGCGACAAAACAAATAACCAATTTCATAAAAGAAGCAGCTCTGAAAGTAGCAAAGAAAACACCGAAACAAAGAACCAAAATAACATCAGAAACAAAAATAATTATTGAAAAACGGAGATCACTATATAGAGAAGGGAAATATGCTACAAATGAATACAGAGAAATAAGAAAACAAACGAGGAAGATGATACGAAAAGACCTAGATAAACACTTTGAAGATATGGCACAAAACATCATTAAACAAAATAAAAATCTGAAATGTCTAAAAAGAAATCTAGGCAGACATGAAATAACAACATTAAAAGACAAAACTGGAAAAGAGGAAAGAGACAAAGACCGAATATTGAACATTGCTGAATATTACTATAAGATCTTATATGCATCACAAACTAAAAAACCCGAAGAACAAGTGGAGATGAAAGTAATGAACATTGGCTCGGAGGACATCCCTGAAATCACGGAAGAGGAGATAGGCTATGCCTTGAAGTCAATGAAAAACAACAAAGCGCCGGGAGAAGATGAAATACTGGTAGAAATGTTAAAAGAAGGGCAAGAAATACTAATACCTAAATTAAAACAGCTCTTTAACATCTGCATTAAAGAAAGAACAATACCAAAGGACTGGACTAATGCAGCAGTGGTAATTTTATTCAAAAAAGGAGATAGATCACTCATCCAGAACTATAGACCGATAAGTCTCCTGTCTCAAATGTACAAGCTACTAATCAAAATAATAACAAATAGAATTACGAACAAGCTAGATGACTATCAACCTGTGGAGCAAGCTGCATTCAGAAAAGGCTTTGGTACTTGTGATCACCTCTTGACAATGAAGATACTAATAGAGAAGAGCATTGAATATAACCTCCCTTTGTGTTTGGCGTTCCTTGACTACGAAAAGGCATTCGACTCTATCGAGCATTGGGCAATTATGAAAGAGCTAGACTGTGCCCGCATTGATCATAGATACAAAGAGTTACTCAACAACATCTACAATCAAGCTAAATCAAATGAGTATTTACATGAGTATACAAATGCAATACCTATCAATAGAGGCATCCGACAGGGGGATACCATATCACCCAAACTTTTTACAATGGCACTGGAGGGAGTGTTCAAGAAAATGGAATGGTCCAACAAAGGAGTTAATATCAATGGAGAGAGGCTCAATCACCTCAGATTTGCAGACGACATAGTCTTAATCGCAGACAATACAGAAGACCTATAAGAGATGATAATACAACTAGAACAAGCATCGAGAAATATAGGACTTAAAATGAATTTAGACAAAACCAAAATAATGTGTCCACAGGGAACACATATAACAGTAAACAACACGGTTATAGACAATGTACAGCAATATATATACATTGGTCAAATAATACAAATGAGCAAAGAAAATAAGGACATAGAGGTGGAAAGAAGAAGGCGTTTAGGTTCGGCAGCATTTAGTAAGCTATCAAAGATCTTAAAGAACAAAAAAATCCCCCAATATATAAAATCACGAATATTCGACCAATGCATACCCCCTATATTAACGTATGGTGCACAAACATGGACGCTTACTAAACATATAGTCACAAAGCTGGGAGTTACACAGAGAGCCATGGAGAAGTCAATGATTGGTATCACCCTTTGAGACAGGAAAAGGAATAGTTGGATACGACAAAGAACCAGAATTACAGACATAATAAACAGAATTACACAATTGAAATGGAGCTACGCAGGTCATGTAGCACGAATAATAAACAGAATTACACAATTGAAATGGAGCTACGCAGGTCATGTAGCACGATTAACCGATAATAGGTAGAACGCTGTAATTATACGCTGGAGACCATGGACAGGGGTAAGAAATAGAGGAAGACCAAGTGCACGCTGGTACGACGACATTAAAAGGGTTGCAGGATTAAGATGGATGGACACAGCACAGAATAGAAAGTGTTGGAGAATCAAAGGGGAGGCCTATGCTCAATACTGGGCGCCACAAGGCTGAAAGAAGATATAGAGAATACAAAGAGCAGCAACTCGTTGACCCAAACAGCTCAGACGCTTATCCTACGATCCACAATCTGTTTCCTTCTCCTAAAAATATGGTACAATTACCTTGTAACATATCGTTTAGTAGTTTAGTTGATAGTATAGGGTAAGGGTATTAGTATAGGATGTCGCCACATCGGAAAAAACTAAAGGTATGTCGTCACATTAGAAAAATACTATGTATAGGTAGTATGTCGCTACATCAGAAAAATGTTAGGTTAGGTATTAACATTTTAATACACAATACACAACTTATCCTAACCTAACTTACTTTGTATTGTGCATATTTTGCATTGTGTATTAAAATTTTATATTGTATTAAATTTTTCATGATCTCTAATGTATTGTGTATTATTTATTAGCATTTTCCTGATTTTCAATTTTACTGATGTGATGACGTAGTTAGTTTTCCCGATGCAGCGACGTACTATACATAGTATTTTTCCAATGTAGCAACATACTGTACTATTACAAGACAACAGTGAGTTTGACCCTCACCCTATAGCCGTATATGCCAGCTCCAGAGCCTCATGCCATCCTGGAGCCGTCTGTGTTCCAGACAAGCCTTTCTGAGGTGAGAAAATGCTGTTGCTGACAACAGTCAATCTTATCAGGGATGAGTAACTGAACTGCTTTACGGAACATATTTTTATTTATTTTTTTAAAATGTATTTTGTACTCAGCCAACAGCCGTTAGGCCAATTATAGGCGTCGCTGTACATTTTATGGCGACTTTCAACCCCACTAACGACTTTCATTATGTTATTATGACATCCGGGACCAACTATTTCCGTGGCAACCGTACCACGAGGCGCTAAGAGAAGCAGCCGTGAAACTCCCATCCAAGTTCAGACCAGAAAGAGCGTTGCTTAACTCTACTGATCGTACGTGAACGCTTGTTCAAGCTACACCACCCAGGGCCTATAGAGCGAAGCCATGAAATCGCTCCTTGTGAGAAGTTCTGGGACCTTCCCAAAGTATTTCTCATTGTTGCTTTGGTAGTTGCTGGCTACTAAAACAGCTCAGCATATGTTATTGGTCTTGTAACCATAGTGTATAACCACTCGTAATACGAGGCTTCAGACCTCAGCTAGTTCCAAAGGTCCGACTGCATTTCCACAGGGAGGCGGTGGCCCTTTGAATTTGTCTCTCTACATAAACCCTCCAGTTCAGCTTCGAATCCAGGATGACTCTGAGATATCTAACAGGGCTGAAGAGTTTTGCCGAAGAGTGAGGGCTGTCTAAAACCCTCAATTCTTCTTCTTTTGGTAAAATGACAAGTTCTGCTCTGTTAAGATTAATCCTGAGTTCTTGTCTTATGCACCAGTTTTGTACAGTAGTGGGGGCTTTTTGCATAATCTCTCTTACTGAGCCAGCAAACTTTCTAAGTGTTAATATTGCAAGGTCATCAGCATAACCTACCAGAAATTTGCCTTTTACAGAGAGCTCTCTAAGTAGCCCATCCATGACCAGACACCGTAACATTGGGGACAAGACTCCTCCTTGAGGACGGCCCCCAGTGAAAGTCACTCTAATGGAGAGCTTATCTATTGAAATAATTAATTACCTGATGGCCCGACAGCATGAAACTAATTCACCATATCAACAAGGGTTAGGTCCCATACTCCTCAGCCGCTGCACAGATAGAGCCAACTGTTATCAAACGCTCCTTCTATGTCTAGAAATGCACCAAGTGAAAGCTCTTTTTAAGCAGGGCTTTCTCGGCATTGCACGTCTCACTTTGGGTAGGAAAATTACTTCGACCTTCCTCCAGGGCACAGGAATGTGTCCTAGGGCCAAGCTAGTATAGGTAACAGAACCCCCATTCCATGCTGTAGCAGAGCCGGAAAGACTCCGTCAGCACTAGCACTCTTATATGGTTTAAAGGTGAACACTGCCCACTTCTCAGGTAACTACTTTTGAGGCCATACTCCAGTCCATTGCCGTGTGTGGGATGCGGCCTCTCAGATATGGTTTCTTGTACAAGACTGGAGCCGGAGAAGTGAACATCAACAATACGCCTGACTGTCTCTTCTCTAGTATCTGTGAAGGTACTCCATAGAAGCCTCAACTTCCCCAGAGGCTGAAACCTGGTGTTTTAGAGAACACTTTCTGCAGTCTACCTGCTTCTGGTAGGCCTTCGATACTTTTGCAGAATGCCCGCCAGATTTCCCTTTTTCTTCCGAGTAAGCAGTTTTTATATGGCTGTAAAGGCAGTTTGTAATTATCCCAGTTCATTTGAGAATTTGTGAGTCTGGCTCTGTTGAAGAGCTTACGAGTTTCTTTGTGGAGGAACTGGAGTTCAGGGTTCCACCATGGACTCTTTTTACCTTCCCTGTATCGCTTACAGTACAACTGGTCTTGTATGACTCTACAATAGAGCGCTGTACGAAAGCAACATTCTCTTCTAGTTTGTCAGAATTCTTTGGGATTATTTCGGAGGTCCTGTTTATAGCCCTCCCAATTGATTGTGCTGGTGGCCACTTTAGATTTAGATTGAAAGTGATGTGATGGTGATCCGAAAGGGAAGGTTCCATCGATACCTGCCAGTCTTTGACAAAACGGGTGACCGTGGTGGTTCCACTGTTATGTCAATGACTTCTTGCCTTCTATCAGTGACAAAGATAGGTGTAGTACCACGATTTAGTAACTCCAACTTCGTAGTTTAGAGATACTCAAATAGGCCTGTAGGCAAATAAGATTGATGTCTACGCTGCCCCAGCAGATGTGGTGCACACTGGAGTCACACCTAACCAGCAGAAGTAAATTATTCGTGTCACAGTAATTTATCAGTCCCTGAAGCTCTGGGGTGGGCGATAGTTCCTGTACATCGTAGGAGAGATAGGCAGAACTGAAAACAAAGTTCCTCCTGCTGCTGCTGTCTATGAGACCAATTTTGACTGCCACTAAATTCCTGGAACAAAAATTGGACAATATATGTATATCGGTTAGTCCTGAAGAGTATATGCAAACTCTTATAACGCACTTATGCACTAAAACAGAGAACCACTATTAGGGCATAGCCCCTGGACAGAGCCATGTCGCACACAGTGTTCCTAAATAAGTGCTAGGTTGATATTGTTAGCTGTTCTGCTGTGTTTCAGGTTAGCTTGTAACAGATAGATGTTATTCATAAAGGGAAAAACGTCTACTCCTACTCATGCTTCTCCACCACGTCTTCTGCCTTCACAGCAGTCATTCTTTTGCATGTTTAAAGTCCCAGAAAGAGACCCTTACCATACCCGCATAGGCCTTCATGCTGAGTTTTTTCAAAACTGGCACGGAGAGCCCATTCATGCCAAGAACAAGCCTGAACACTTTGAGTTCGACCCGTCCGGCATGCCCTCCAGAGATTGGTTTGAAGATCTGGATTCTGGTGCTTCAACCTCTTTAGGATGGTAACTTCGTCCACAGGTGCAGCCGGTATCCAAACTACTATCTTGATCAGTTTGGAGACACCGTCGCCCTTTCGAAACGCAAGTTCAACTCCTGTCTCGAAGCTGATTTTTTAGACGGTTCTCTTAGCTAGATTTTGAAGAAGGCATCAAAGCATGTGACCAAAATTATCCCCTTCTCCGACCTTCTAAAGTCATCATATTTCGGGAAAGGCCCCCCCCCCCATGTCGGAACCTATCCATGTATTGCTCGAGGATGAGTTAAATTTCCTCGGCATGTCCAACAGTGATTTGCGACTCCGAAAAATGTTTCCAAACAATCGCAACCCTGAGGTATTTGTTGACCGCCTAACTGTATGAGAGACAGGGTCGGACCCTTTTGCGGCTTTCTGTGTACTAGGAGGGGTCTCCTTCGCTGAGTGGTCTCGTTTGGAGCCCCCAGCAGAGACTGAAACCTTTACCGTGGCACTGGATTGGTCTCCGACAGTAATGTCTCTAGTAAAAAGCTCCTGCTGTGAACCAGAAACTGTAGACGGATCTGGTCGGTAGCTACTAAAGGAGTGTTTTGGTTTATAACGTAATATATGGGGTTGCATGCGCTATTGCGCGGTCTATCCTATTCAATTTACCACCATTTTTAGGCCTATTACGTTGGACCATTTCGTTCTGTTACACAATCTCAAAAAACACAACATTTCGCATGACAGGAAGCAGACGGTTCTATTGTGGAGAAAGGAATACGGAAATACCCGTCATTGACGTCACTCTTGAGAATGCTACATAGAGCTACCCGTGCGTAAATGTCGTCTTTCAAGTAAATACAGATTTTGTTAAATGTTTGATCTTGCGATTTGTTTATGGTCATACCGTACTACAATCGAACCGGAAATTGATGACGAATAGGGAACGGCAAATCCTCACTGTTTGTTGTTACTGGTATGGGTGGGATCGCTACTTGTGTCCCTCTTTGACTTCCGGTCAAGATTTTGTAGATCAAGACACTTTGCACCATTTCTAGCACTTCCAACTTTGTATCATTACACAAATGCTCCAGTTACGAATAAGCATGATTATAGCATGCTTCTTTAACTTCAGCCTGTGCGGTGACAGACTGGTATCTTCAATGTTGCTTCAATCGGACAGTTCAAAAGCTCTGTTTCAGAATCTTTCTTTTCTCCAGAGTTAATGCTGACGTACTCTTTCATGTTTTCCTCCAACAGACCTAGTATTTTGACGTTTAAAGCAAATGTGTCTTCATTTTTCGCACATAAAATGGCAGTTTGGCCATACTGTCGACGGCGAAATGCATACAAACGCAAATGCCGCCGCTACCGTAACCCGCATTCACTCAATCAGGGACATCGCGTCTGCAATTTTCGTGACGGACACACACGTCTGGATCGTTCTCTTTTATTATATAGAGGATTTATGATTAATCCCATAACTAGACAGGAAAGGAGTTGGTCTGCTCCTGCAGAGCATGTTAGAGGAGTAAGGCTACAGGACCATGGAAGGGTACCAGGTATTTCCATGAGCATCCTTCAAGCCATTGTAACCCTATGTCATTCAGCTCTCGGGACGATAGCTTCCACCTTAGGTTAGGGTTAGTTTATTGACTTTCCGGTCTTGATCCGAAGGGTTTAGTTTAAATAGGGCCGCCACGGAAAGGATGCAATCACAGATCAGTCTTAAGACTACCCAACGGTCTTGGAAGTCTGGAAGTGAAAAGTGCAATACCTTCAGTGCAGATTCCCCAGGCCTTCCGCCTTTTTTTTTTTGGTTTGGAGGGGAAACCTTCATAGGGTCCCCGCGGGAAGATCTTCTATTCCGCGGGGGACTGTGGGATTTCTACCCACTAAAACCCCTCCATGGATGAGCAAGGGGGTCCGGCATTTAAGTTTTCTCAGCTTTTCTTACCCTTTCATCCTCTTCTTTCCTCAACATTATTTTCTTTATAAATTTCTGTATGTTCTCCCATGCCTCTTCACTTCTTAGCATTATATTTGTTAGATTTTCCGTTGTAATATTTTTCCCAATTGCCCTTTCCACCATATTTCTTTCTCTTTCCCATCGGATGCATCTAAACATGGTGTGTTCGGCTGTATCTCTTTCTGCACAATACCAGCATTCTTCGTTCTCTACTTTC
The DNA here is from genome assembly GCA_940337035.1 of Agriotes lineatus. Taxonomy (NCBI): domain Eukaryota; kingdom Metazoa; phylum Arthropoda; class Insecta; order Coleoptera; family Elateridae; genus Agriotes; species Agriotes lineatus. The sequence continues at coordinate 167,456 of CALNHX010000729.1, read as the reverse complement.
CCAATACGCCTCAGGTATTGGTTGAAACATCCATGCCCTGTAAACACTTGCGCCATGTGGTATTCCATTTCCCCGTGTTTCCTCTTGACCCATTTGCTTATATCTGGTATTAACTTCCTAGTCCACTCTGCGTTTCCTTCCAGTTCACTCCATGTGGTCTGCCACTTACTTATTATCTTCTCCTTGATTTCCATCTTCCCAATTCCATTCGTCCTTTCGTATGTTTTTACTCTTTCTTCCACAATCAGGTCCAGCGGAATTGTTCCGGTAATCGCCTGTAACGCTTCCGTGGATGTCGTTCTGTATGCTCCTCCAATTGCGATCATCAGCCTACGCTGTATCCTTTCTAGCATTTGCCTATATTTCTTATACTCTATGGCCTTCCTCCAAATTGGTGCCGCATACAAGACAATGGAGTATACCACGGTTGCGATCACTCTTCTCTTACTACTCTTTGCTCCTCCAAGTCTGGGCATTATTCTTGACAGCTGCTGTACCGCTGCTTCTGCCCTTTTTGTATTGTGTATGACATGCTCAGTCATTGTCATGTTTCTATTGAACATTACTCCCAGGTACTTTAGGGCTTCTGTTGATTTAATCCTTGCATCGTTGATATTAATTTCCATTTCTTTAATTTTCCTTCTTGCCACTAACAGCACCATTTTCGTTTTTTGCGGTGCCATCTTAAGCCGCCTTTCCCTCATCCAATCATCTACCTTTTTTAGTGCTCTCTTGGCTCTACTTTTCATTGTTTCCTCATCTCTTTCTCTTACAAGCAACACTACGTCATCAGCGTATTCCATCGCGGTTACGCCCTCTGGCATCTGCATCTTTAGTATGCCATCATAATAGATATTCCACAGAAGGGGCCCCAGTATTGACCCCTGGGGTACCCCTCTTGTTACCTTCATCTTTGTACCTTCTGTGACTTCCAGCCACCTGTCTTTTAAATAGCATCCTACAATTTCTATTAGGTACTTACTGATATTTTTTGCCTTCATTTCCCGCATTATACCATTCCACGGTGCTGTATTAAAAGCATTTCCCACGTCAATGGCTATCATCACTAGTAGCTCTCTATTCTTGTAGTTTTCCGTGTTTACGTTCGCCGCCATTCTTATTATGGTCTTCATAGCGTCCACGGTGGTTCTACCCTTTCTAAAGCCATATTGTTTGTCTGAAAGGTCTTCTTTGCTTTCTAATTCATTCACTATTCTATTGGCAAGTAATCTCTCGTATAGCTTAGCCATTGTATTTAATAGGCATATGGGTCTATATGCCTGACCTTCCTCTTTCTTTTTGGGTTTTTCTATAAGCACCAGACTTGCCATTTTCCATAGATCTGGGAAAGCCCTCATGCTTAATAATTTATTGAAGATACGTACGCAGCATGCAGGATGTTTTAGTGTTATCGCTTTGATTACTTCGGGGGAGATTCCGTCTAGCCCCGGCGCCTTCTTATTTTTGGTTTTTGAGACTACTAACAACAGTTCTTCTTCTGTAAACTCCTCAGGCTCATTTCCTTCCATGTCAGATATTATCTCCTCCCAGTCGTATTCCCTATCTTCCGGGAATAATTTCCTAGCCTGTTCCATTCTTTGATCGTCATCCAATTCAATTTTAGGAGCATACCTGAGCTTTCTTGCAACTATTCTATATCCTTCTCCCCATGGGTTATTGTTGACCTCCTCATATACTTTCCTCCACCCTTCTTCCTGAGCTTTCTTAATGTACTTCCTCAATTCTTTGCGTCTTCCTGAATATTCATCATGCAGTTGACTTTTTTCCTGCTGAGTAGAGGTTCTTCTGCCGTTGCATCTCACCAAGGCTCTTTTGCTTCTGTTACATGCTCTTCTCAATTCGGCTATATTATCGTTCCACCAGTACAACTGTCGTCTACTTTTCTTCATTGTCATCTTCTTCTTGAATACCTTGTCACAGGCATTTGATATTAATTTAGTGCAGTCTCCCGCAATGTCGTCACTATTTTCTTTTTTATCGTAGTCTCTTATTTGTTTTTCTATTTCCCTCTCAAAGTCCCGCATCTTTCCTTCTTCAATTTTCCATTCTCTCCTCTTCGTTCGCATGTTTTTTTGATCTCCTGTTATGCTTATATCGTTTGTAACTTCAAACCTAATATACTTATGGTTGCTCATGTTTTCATCTTCTAGTACTTCCCATGCTATTACATTACGAAACATATTTTCGGTGCAGAACGTGATATCTATTCTTGACATGCTATTTCCCCTTATAAAGGTAGGTTTATTTCCATTATTTAGAACTTGCAGATTATCCTCGGCCAGCCATTCTGTTATTAAGTTTCCTCTTCTATCATATTCAGTGGATCCCCATGCTTACGATTTTGCATTAAAATCGCCGCCAAGGATTACTTTATGTCCTCTTCCTTGATTCCTCATACTTTCCTTCAGTTTTTTATGCTATTCTCGTAGGTACATATATCTACATTTGGGGAATAATAGCAAGAATATATTATATATTCTTTTGTTTTAATCCATATGAATCCTGCTTCACTTCCTGACTCCCTCACTTTCACTTCACTCCCGTATACTCTGATAGCCACCTCATCATCTTTGTTTCTAAACCATGGTCCATTTTTAATTATGTCAATGTTTGGTTCACTTACTAGTACCACGTCTATTTTATACTCCTGCACTGCCTTTTGCATACGATGGTGTGCAGGCCTTCTTCTATTTAGATTAATTTGTAGCAGTATCATTTTGGAGGTCCCTATTCTCGCTTCTTTCTATCTGCGATTTTTTGCTGTGGGCCGACTTTCCGGTCTTGATCCGAAGGGTTTAGTTTAAATAGGGCCGCCACGGAAAGGATGCAATCACAGATCAGTCTTAAGACTACACAACGGTCTTGGAAGTCTGGAAGTAAAAAGTGCAATACCTTCAGTGCAGTTTCCCCAGGCCTTCCGCCTGGAGTCATAATTAAATGTCCGCCTTGGTGTCAAGCCACCCACTCGACTGCAAAAGCTTAGAGAGCAATGCATCAAGATGGGCTTAGAAATTAACCAAAAAAAATCCAAATATGTAATACTAGGAAGAAAACAAGATCAGCAGAGTCAATTAATATTTAAAAGTGCATAATCGGGAAAAGTTGCACCAGTTTAAAGAAGCAAAAAGTGTTATGTATTTAAAAGTCCATTTCTCAGGGGATGGCAGTAGCAACAAGGAGATAGAAAAGTGCATTATGGTAGGATTCAAGTGTTTGGGTAGCTACAAGAAACTCCTTCCGATTGTTTTATTTGGGAGTGAGCTTTGGGTGGTAAGCCACGAAATTAAGAAAAAGTTGGAGGTGTGGGAGAGAAAAGTGTATGTATATGCAGGGGTCAAGGAGAATAATAGGTGGAAAATAATAATAATAATAATAAATTATAATAATATTTAACTAACATGGAGTTGTCAAAATGTACAAAGAGCCCGTGTGTTTAAATGGAACAGGCTCCAATAGTTAAAAAAAAATTATTATCGTATGGCTTATGGTAGGAAGCTTGATGTCAGAGTTTTCAGGTTGCGTGAGAGCCTCAGACTTAACCTAACGATTGTCACCGAAATGACAACCGAGACTGACGGCTTAACGTGCTAAATATCATCATCATCTATCAGCTCAAAAGGCCTTGAAGGGCATTGGTTACAATCTTTCTCCATTCCTTCCTATTTCCGGCTCGTGTCTCCTAATTATCGGCTATGTCCATGCGTGCTAGGTCTTCCATTACGTCCTGCATCCATGTTTTTGGTGGTCTGCCCTTTCTGTTTCTGCCCCCTGGTTCCTCTTTTAGGACCCTCTTTGGCACTCTTGTCTCCTCCATTCTCAATAGGTGGCGCAGCAAGCGTAACCTTCCTTGTTTGATTATAATCTCAATTTTGGGTTCTCGGTACAGTTCGTAGACCTCATCATTGGTTCTTCTCCTCCACTCTCCCTGCGTTTTAACTCCTCCAAATATCCTTCTTAGCATTTTCCTCTCCCACCTTGCTATTTTACCACGTACTTCCTCTGTCAACACCCACACTTCACTCCCGTACGTCACTACTGGTCGTATCACCGTTTTATAGATCCGAACTTTCACCTCCCTTGATAATGTCTTGTTGTTTAGAACTGAATTCAGCATTGCCGCACACCTTGATCCGGCCGCAATTCTTCGTTGCATTTCCTGATTTCTGTCTGTGTTGCTGCTTATATTTACACCAAGATATGTAAAGTTCTGCACTTTTTCAAAGTTGTATTTTAGGTTTAGTTGGTTGTCCAGTATAGCAAGCCCATTAGCTCTGGAATCGTTGGAGTTGAGGACCATGTACTTTGTTTTACTCTCATTTATCATTAATCCGAATTTTCTTGCTTCCTTTTCCAGGCGTTGGAATACCAGTTTTAACTCCTCTTGTGTCGGTGCCATAATTGTGAGATCATCAGCGTAGGCTAGTATCTGGTAAGGGCTATTTATAATACTCTTATTGACCTTCACTCCACTTCGTCTGATTGTTGTTTCCAGGGCCAGATTGAATAGTAGGGGTGACAAGGGGTCCCCTTGTCTTAGTTCTTTCTGTATCCTGAATTTGTTTGACCTTTCTCCTTCAATCCTCACCCTACTTTCTGTCCCTTCTAATGTCATTGTTATCAGTTGTATAATCCATTCTGGTAATTCCATTTCACTAAGTGCGATTAATAATAATAAATAATAATAAATTATCTTTATTCTCCCACGATAATCAACAAATAACAATAGAAATAAAACACATCAATCATGTATAGAACCCTAGACATCGCTAATTAAAATGAGAGAACCAGAGGGCGAGGTTCAGATGAGCAATTGCTATTCCTCCCTGATCTACCACCTAAACCCTCATTTTATTAATTTAATTTTTAAAAGTATCTGCCTACTCTAACTTACAAACTAATTTCTGTGATATATATATACACTCAATGTTTACAATTTAGTGATGCATCGCTATCAAACTCGATATGCCTGTATAAAACGCAAATAATAATGAAAATCTAGTTATTACACTGTTTCTGAAACAATTCCAAGCGCAATTTAGCCCTAAATTTTGTTAAGTGAAGATTCTTATACGTATTCGAAAGTCTGTTATACATAATATATATTTGAAAAGAAAATGATCGCTCATATAGAACCAAAGAGTGGAGAGGTGGCGAGATAAGACCTCTAAATCTCGTTGAGATATTATGTACATCAGTTCGGAAAGTAATTTTATTGTACAAATAGGCAGGAGTTTTAGTTGTCAAAATTCGATGAAAAAGACATTGTAATAATCTCCGGTTTTTCATAGTCAGCCAACCAGCATCAGCAAGTTTATGAGATATATGCTCATATTTTCTGATACCATATATAAATCTTAAGCATGCGTTTTGCATTTTTTGAATACGTTCAGTTGTTACACTATCAATGGCAGCATGGTAAATAGCGGAACAAAAATTAAACTGGGACAAAACAAAGGCTTCGCAAAGTCTTTTTTTAATTGGTTGGCTCAGGTAGGATCGGTGAGGATAAAGTTGTTTTAAATGTTGGTAACCTTGACAAATATATTTGGAAATCTGTTCGCGATAGCGAAATGTATTATCAAGTAACAAACCCAAACTCTTAGCTTTGGTAATGATTGGAATTCTTACGTTATTAATGTGAATGTTCAATAGAGGAGATAAATAACTACACATATTTTTATTACCAAACAATAATACTGCTGATTTGTCGGGATTGATTTTAAGTGAATGCTGAACAGAAGCTTCATATATATAATTAAGATCATAATTAGTTTTTTCCATAGCTTCTACCCAGTTTGAAGGACTGAACGACAGGTATAACTGAGTATCATCAGCATATATGTGAACTTTAGAAAATTTTATGCAGTTCATAAAAACTGAGGTATACAATGAATATAACAGAGGACCCAAGATCGATCCCTGTGGGACACCCTGCGATAAATGCATCGAACCAGAGGTACTGCTGTCTAATACAACAGTTTGGGATCTATTATTCAAGTAACTGGTCATCAATGATAGCGCATCTGGTCCAATACCAATATATCTCAGAATTGAAATCAAAGTATAATGATGAACTGTATCAAAAGCCTTGCTATAATCCAACAAAACAAGAACAGTAATGTTACCTTGGTCAGTTGCAGCCAAAATATCGTCCGTTACCTTTAATAGAGCTGTTGTGCAGCTATACCCTGGCCTAAAACCGGATTGTACTGGAGGCAGGAAATTATGTTCATTGATATGAACGCTTAATTGATTGTGAATTGTTCTTTCGAGAACCTTCGACAGTGCTGGAAGAACGCTTATAGGGCGTAGGTCTTTAATTTCAACTGGTTGTTTAATTTTAGGAAATGGTTTAACCAAAGCATGCTTCCAACACTGTGGAAATTTGTTTTCCAAGATACATGAATTTATAATATGAATAATGTATGGCAGAATTGTAGGACCACATAACTTGATCATAGTAATATTGATATTATCACTACCAGCAGCATTAGATTTAAGTGAGTTTAAGATTTTGACTAAGGTGGGGTAATCAATAAGCGTAAAATTAAAATTTAAATGGTGATTTTCATTGCTGCCATACGTTTTTAAAATGTCAATTTGTCGATTTTGAGTTAAAGTTGCATCAACCTTAGGAATACTATTTGTAAAATAATCATTTAGAACATCAGGATTAGATAGATGGTCTGGTATAGAAATTTGTTTTCTTGCACCTATTCCTATAGTATATTACACAACGAGAGCTGTAGGAAGCATATTACACGCGAGTTGGAAAAGTTACGCACAAGCCGCGTAGCGGCGCGTGTGTAATTCCACGAGCGTGTAATTGCTCTATAGCTCGAGTTGCGTACTATACTTTTTCTACGATCACACTCATTTCGTTAAACGAAAAAGAAATATTTTATTAACTGTCAAATCATCTGTCACACCATCTTAAAAATTAGGAGGCTGCAGTCACATCCCTACATCGCTTCGTACAAACAACAGAAGCTAACTGTAACGTAATAAAAAAAATTACGTGTTAGTCATTATCATTACGTAACACTGTTTGTAACAACGAATTTACTAATCAAGTAAACAGTGCTTAATGAGCAATTTACTAATAAAGGAGTAGAAAAAAGCATTTAATCTTTTCCACAAGGTTTTATGTTCATTATTTATTGATATAAAATTAAAATAAGCCTTTTTTTCATTGTTTATAGTGCGTGTTGTTAAGTTTCTCAAAGATTTATAATACTCCCAGTGCTGAGGCAGTCTCTTTTGTCTATATTTAGCTTTTGCTTTATTCCTTAATGACATGAGATATTTCAAATTGTCCGTCAACCAGGGGGCATACGGCTTTCGAAAGCTGCATCTGACCAAGGGAGCATGTTTGTCAAACAGTTGCAATATTTTTTCATTAAAAAACAGCAATTTCTCATCAATGTTATTAATTTCATAAATTTGATGCAGAGATAATGATTCTAAATCTTTATGAAACCCATCTAGGTCTATTTTATCAAAATTTCGAAAATTTCGAGTAACAGGCTTTACCTGAGGCTGTTTTAGAAGTATATCACAAAACACAAGATCATGATCTGCTAAGTAACAATCAATCACACCGCTGTCGCCAATCAACAAACTGTCAGTAACCAGGATCAGATCTATAAGGGAAGCCGAAGTTTTAGTAACTCTGGTTGGCTGATTAATAATTTGATTTAATTCAAAAGATGTTAATACGTCCTGCAGGTAAATTGTAGATGGATTATCAGGCTTCAGAAAATCTATATTAAAATCACCAAGACATATTACATTTTCAGAGTAAAATAAAGAGGAAGATAAAGAATTTTCAAATTCATTTAAAAATAATAGGTAATTACGTTCAAGTGGATTATAAACAGTACCCACAACTATATTAATATTAGGTAACTTCAGAAGAATCCAAAGCTGCTCAATAATATTATTTGGCATACCGATAACTGAAAAATTAAGTGTATTACGTACATATATCGCTAATCCTCCACCTCGACTAGATCGATCATTTCTTACAAAATCATAACCGTCAACACAAACAAATTCATCTGTAATGTTATCAGTGAGCCATGTTTCAGAAACAGTTAGTATGTCAATTTGGTGTTCATATATAAATAGTCTTAAATCTTCAATTTTTGCTTGTAATGATCTTACATTTACGTGCGCTGTCCTGATATTGCCTGTCATAGGTTTACGACAATTTCATGAACATTAAACAAAAATTTCGATAGCCATGCATCTCAAAAATAAAAATTGTTGTCACAACAAACCAAACAAAACAGAATACTTATCACTCAACTTTGAATAATTCAAGCGAATGAAATAAATGATACATAAACTCAATCTGCTGCTGATAAATTAAATAATAATTAAATAATTAGTTAATAGTTGTTAAATCGTTCAAGGAAGCCACTTTATGTATCTCGTTATTAGTTTTAACAAATATGTTTCCATTGCTAGTTAATAGTTCCTTTCTGCATATATTGTCGTAGACTTGTTTAAAGTCGACATACAATATGTGGACTTGCTTTCCTTTCCTTTTAATTTTTTCTTGTATAGTTTTAATGGTGAAGATATGGTCTGTTACTGATCTCTGCTTCCGGAATCCCGCTTGGTATTCACCTATCTCATTCTCCACAAGATCCTTTAGCTTGTCGTTTATTAGTGATGCTAAAATTTTATACACGACACTTATCAAGGAAATAGGCCTATAATTTTCACAGTCCAGCTTATTGCCCTTTTTATAAATCGGAATTATTATGGCTTCACTCCATTCTTTTGGCATTTTACAGGTGGTCCAGATTTGCAATATGAGCTCATAAATTTTCTTTTCTAAGGTTACACCGTCGTATTTTATTAATTCTGGTTGGATTTCGTCGATACCTGGGCTTTTGTTGTTCTTCATTTTGTGTATGGTTATTTTTATCTCTTCCAGTGTTGGGAAGATGTTGTCGGTTATTTGCGATTGGTTCCGTGCATTTTCTTCTCCTGCTTCCTCCCCGTGCTCAGCAAGTAGCTCTTCATAGAATTCCACCCACCTTTGTGCCACTTTTTCGGTACCAACTATCAAATTGCCGAGTTTATCTTTACAAATGGAGGGTTCATGTAGGTGTTCTTTTTTTGTAAAGCTTACTTGTTTGTAAAATAATTTCATGTTCTTTTTACTCTAGTGTTCTTCTATAATTTCAATTGTTTTTTCCTGCATTCTCCTCTTCTTCCTCCTGCAAAGGCTTTTAAGTTTTCTTCTCTTTTCTTTTAGCTTTTCTTTGTTTTGTTCGGATTTATAGTTCATTTTCATTTTAGCTTTCTTCAGACTTTTCCATGCTTCTCTGCACTCTTCTTCAAACCAATTATTCTTTTGTTTTATTTCTTTGGGGATTCTTTCCTCCGCTACTTGCTTTATAATGTTTTTAAGATCTTCCCATCTTCATCTAGCCTTCTCAGCTCCTGTTCCAGTTGATTTATGTACTCATCTCTTACTTCCTTGTTACTTAGTTGACTCAAGTGTAGTTTTCTCTTCTGTTTTCTGCTCCCTTTAGGTTTGTGTCTTACTTCTCCTTTTATTACTGCTGACTAAATAGTGATTGGATGAGATTTCCGCTCCCCTGCGGCTTTTAATATCCATGACTAGGTGTTGGTGTTTTGCCTCTACGAGTATGTGGTCAATTTGATTTACCGTCCTTCCATTTGGGTGTTCTCAGGTTCCTTTATAGATGTCCTTGTTCTTTTTGAATGTAGATATTACTCTCAGGTCTCTTATAGCTGCAAAATTAATTACTCTCTGTCCGTTTTCATTGGTTTTATGATGTAAACCATGCTTACTTGCTACTGGGTAGTTACTATCCTCCTTGCCAATTTTGGCATTATAGTCTCCTACTACCAGTTTTACATCATACCTTGGTATACAGTCATACAGCTGTTCCAATTCCTCGTAAAACTTGTCCTTAATTTCATCTTCCGTCTCCTCTGTCGGGGCATGAACATTAATTATGCTAGTTTTTCTCATGCCTTTCATTCCAATATAGCTAATTCTTTTGCTTGTTACTTTAAAGGCTATTACATTTTCCACCGCTGCGTTTAGAATCAGAAATCCTGTGCCCAGTCTGTTTTGTTGAGCTCCTCCCTTGAAAAAAGTGTAGTCTCTGAGCTTTGTTATGCTTTCACCTTTTATGTTGATTTCCTGTACTGCTAATATGTCAATTTGGTATGCTTTACATTGATCCTGTAGTTGTAATAGTGCCCCTTCATAGTTTACTCCTGTTACGTTCCAAAGCCCCAACCTCCAGTCCGATAAATAACACAGGTAAAACCGTGAACAACGGACCGAAGAGAAACATGTCACGAATGCCACCCGAACTTTCATTGGGCGGCGACTGCGGAAAATCGATTTGTAAAGGTGGGTTTAAATGGATCGTTTGGACTCATTCAGCAAGGAAATAATAAACCCTCCTTATCATGAAATGAAATGTACTTGTGTTCGTAGTTCTTTCAGACGAAAAAATAAAAACACAACCAATAGGCATAGTAATTGTTTTCGGTGATAATATTGCTATTAAGGAAGTTTATTGACAAAAACCCGAAAATAGCAACCGTTGAATGCAACTATGATACTTTTGCCCGTTTAACATTACATGTAGTGTTCTGCATTATTATATAGGTATGCTTCTCTCCTTTGATCTAGTTTATGATCACTCCTTTTGCAGTTTCCATACATGCTTGTATCTTTGCTTTATTTCTACACCTTTAAAGTAGCTATATGTATAAATAGTTCACAAATAAGTAGAAACAAAAAGTATTACACATTTTATTAAGGGATGAAATTGATTCACACTGTATTGCTGTCCGTTAATAGAAGTCACTAAAATTATTTCCTAGATATCTGTAAATCATGTACTCATTTTGAATGTGTAGTATATTTATCTTTATATTATTTTTTACCCACAAAAACACATAAATCTTCTAATAATTATATTTATAGAATAATAAATAATTAATGTCCACTGTATTTGTCATGCAATTTAAGACTACACTCTTAGTAACACAATGTAGTACAAATTGTATTATTGTTAAGTTAACATGTAACATATATAGTGCATAGAAAACTGCTTCTTGGATAAATAATGCTATACACAAATTTAATAATTGTTAATATTCTTCAGGCAGATGGAAGGGTACTCAAAACGCCACTAATAAGAACAGCTACTGTATCGCTGCTACCCAATTCGTCCAAGAGGTATACATATTACAGCACATTTAAGAAAATACTACGACCAGGAGAAAGTTAAGTTCAATTTGAAACCTGCAGCTGCAAATGTAAATCGTAACTTCACATTCGAAACTCAAACAATTATAATACTATATAAGTTAGTTAAATAGCTATGCACAGTGTTTTTATCAAAATTGGAAAAGTTAATTTGGTTCATGATAAACACAGGGCTTCGAAAGCACAACATGTTGATTATCTAAAAATAATTACATTAGGAAACTGCAGCAGCATTCGAATAAACAGTTCTCTCACAAATCCTCGAAGCCCCATAGATCATCACATAGCCTACATTGAAAAAGATGGATTTGGTACATTTAAAGATAGAGCACGGTTATTTCTTTTTACTCTTCCCTAGAGTTAGAGTGTGGTGACTAGAGCCCATTTGTTGATACTGCGCTTTCCTGCGATGAATTCGATAACCTCATCTTCCAACTTTTTGCGATCCTCCTCAATTTTCTTCTTTTCCTCTGTATGCTCCTTTTTTAGTTTGTCGAACTTGGCATGTAACTACAAGAAAAGGTTAGAATAAGATACATATTGCTTTGTACTATTTCCTTAATGAACCGATAGATTTGTTGTGTTAATATGATTATGAGAATTGCAATAAAAGTTACTATTTTTTACACGTCAAATTACAAATATAGGAAGTAAAACAGTTGGATTCTAGAACTAAAAATTAAATAAAGCCAGTTTATAAAGAACAGTTTCTGTGATTATCTCAGATTTGTTTTTAGAATTAAAATTGTTTTACTCAATACTCGTCTAATTTATTGGAGATATTCCAGGTATTTTTAAAATAAAATACAACAAACATCAGCATATAACGGAATATTAGAAGAATAATTCCGGTATAAACTTGTAGGAAGTCAAGAAATAAATTGCAAAAATTCAGTATTTTGTGCTTGAGAGTTGTAACAAAGCTAAATTTGCTGCAGTAGAATTTATTATACCTTGACCATAAATGGTATAAAAAAGTAACGAGTGTTCAAAAAGTCTTTACGTCCTGGGCGGCCCTGAAGAGTTCATTGTGAACATATCACAAAACGTACCTAACCCTACTTTTTCAAGATACTTTTTCTAAGAGTGAATTAGATATACTTTAAAAGTAACTCCAAAAGCAACTTTTTGAATAACTCACAAGCTAAAAGATCTAGTTACTTCCATAAAGTAACTTCCTAGCTCTAACTATAACCTACTTCTTTTTCGGCATCCTTCAATTCGGCCTCCTTTTCTTTAACACGCACGACGAACATCTGCCTCATCTCATCCTCCTTCTGTTGCAGCTCCTGCAGGTGATTGGACCTCTTATTTTCGAAAGTCTGTTGAAAACTAATAGGCCGATTGTCAGCATCGACATCGCTGAAACCCATTTGCTCCAACCTCTTCTTCCTGTACAACTCGTAATGGCGTCCGTGGGTCTTTTCCCGCATATCCTCCATGTTGGTGCGAATGAGCATTTCACGCAGCTTGACGAATCGCAGTGCGCCTCGTTCTCCACCTGCACGGTGCCCCATGGGTACTGGCGGGCTCTCAGCATCTTGTTCCCAATGCGAATGAAGTCTGTGCTCCGATAACAGCAAACGGGAGATGGCTGTTCATGTTGGTGTGATTTCGGAGACAGACTCGTCGTCCGTGGGGAACTGGTAAACCTGCACGTCGTTGTTCTGGAGTTCAGCGATGATCTTGGACTTGAACTTCTGCAGCTCCGTCTTTGAGATTGTGTCCGCCTTGGCTATGATTGGAATTATGTTGACTTTTTGGTCCAGCTTCTTCATGCAGACGAGGTCAATCGACTTCAGGCCGTGGCCTGTCGGGCAGATGAAAGTATAGACAAACGTGAATGCGTGAGTCGTGGTAGTTGGATAACGAGCGCTTTATTTTCAACTCCTCTTGGAGGTAGTTTTCAAACTGTGTGTCGATGTAGTCGACGGACTGCCTTGAAGCTGTCTTCTTTGTTTATTTGGTCGCCATATCCAACGGTATCACAAATCGTTAACTAAACAGAAGCATAATATTAATATTTAATCAAATCAACAGACGATATATGTTTATGTTCATATCTTATTTATTTAACCTATAGTTTTTTTCCCTGTACAATTTGTTTTAGATAAATAAATGTGATTATGTAATCAGTTACAGCAATTTTAATAGTATATTATCATACTACTGCATATGCTTTTAAAACTGGCGCCGCAAGTGCTAGAGTGCTTTTACAGTCGTTAGTGCCTTAATGACACTTATACACGACACAATGAACAACATAATATAAAAATGTGTAGTAATAAAATATAACTACTATCGAATACTGAAAATAAATTTTTTGTAAATTATTATGCAAAAACATTAGGCACTCGATGAAGTGTGTTGCACCGTGCAACAAAATATCTTCCAGCTTTGCCTCGCTTCTGGAATGCACTGCATCAGCAAAAACATTCGATCTAGCGATGCCATTTCAAGGTCTCCTTAGCATAGAATTTCGGCTTAGACCGCGTAGTATTTGTAGATGAACACCCAGCATTCTCTGGCTTAATGTGCCTTGCACCTTGTGAAGTCGAGCAAAAACCCGCCCGGCGCGATGGCCATGCTCTTTGGTGGCTCGTGTTGTTTGAGTATCTTGAGAACGAGGATACTTAGGCAGATTTGGCCGTTTTGCTGTTTGTGCATCCATATTCACTAACGTTTCGCAAAACCTTACAGCTTGCATCATCAGAGTGGCCAAATCAGCCTAAGTATCCTCGTTCTCAAGATACTCAAACAACACGAGCCACCAAAGAGCATGGCCATCGCGCGGGTTTTTGGTCGACTTCACAAGGTGCAAGGCACATTAAGCCAGAGAATGCTGGGTGTTCATCTACAAATACTACGCGGTCTAAGCCGAAATTCTATGCTAAGGAGAATAATTCGAGTAACCGCGAAAGCCTCAAACAGTACTGCCACTTCAAGGTCTTGCATTATCAGAAATTGTTACATATGGCCCAAACGTAGATGAACTAAAAGAAATCAAGGATAAATTCTACGAGCAATTGCAGCAAATAATAGATGAAGCCACAGCAGAGATAATCATCTGTGGCGATCTAAAATCAATAATAGATTATTTCATAACAGAGCGCACACAATTCAAAAACATTATCGATTGCAAAGTAAGAAGGGGCCTAGTAATAGGAAGCGATCACTATCTCGTATTGCTCCAAAAAAAGGCATCAAACGTACAGAAGTCACCAAGTGAGAACCAAAAACGCTTAAAAAAAGTGATAAAAAAACCCATAACTGAAAACCCTAGATGACCAAAATTTATTTACTAAACTTGTCAACTCCAAACTAACTGCTAGCAATATAACACAACAAAGTGTGGAAACAGCCTGGAATCTATTTAAAAATACAATTTTGGAAGCGGCTACGCAGGTGTGCGAGTTAGGAACGACGGGGCAGAACAAAAAGCAAACTCCATGGTGGTCACAACAGATTACAGCAAAGAAAACGCATGGCAGAAATAGCTCAGCACTAACAGCAGGGAAGACTAAGATAATTACAAAGTACGTAGGAATAAAGTGAAGTCAGCAATAAAAGACGCTAAACGTCAATCATAGTAGGAATTCGGACACTATATGCAGCGAAACAGCAGAGAGAACCAAAAATTATTCTATAAGACGCTTAAAAGTTTAAGAAATAAAGACCCACCCCTAAAATGTATCAACTCCAAGGAAGGCTCCCTTCTGACAAGAACAGACGAAATCATGTCTAGGTGGAGAGAACACTTCAGCGAACTGTTATAACATCAAAAGTGAGAAAAACTGTAAGAATCCCGAGGCAGCCACGGTGGACAGAGCTGCTCAGGCACAAAACAACGATCCCGAAATTACTGCAGCAGAGTTACAAAATGCAATTAAAAAGATCAGAGTTGGAAAAGCAGCTGGGTACGATAATATATCGCTGGAGATGTTAAAACACATGGAAGAGCTAGGCACTAACTACCTCTTGAAAATTATGAACACAGCATGGACAACAAAAAACGATTCCAACATATTGGGAAAAGGCTGTGGTGATCATCCCTATACTCAAGATAGGAGATCCAAGGGAGCCCAAAAATTATAGAGGCATTTCGCTCCTCAGCGTAGCTGGGAAAACTTATTCTCGGATACTGGACACCAGATTGCGAGCACAAATGGAACATCAACTGGAAGAACCATAAAGTGGCTTCAGACTGAATAGAGGAACTACGGACACGATCTTCACGCTCCGACGAATTTCAGAAGAAACAACAGAATACAACAAAGAACTTCACCTGTGTTTCCTAGACTTAAAGCAGGCTTTTGACAGAGTTCCCTGGCAAGAAATATTTAATATTCTGAAAAAAAAAATAACACAAGGCCTGACAGATGCAATAGCCAGTTACTACAAAAACGCATAGAACACCGTTCGAACGGCCAATGAAGAATCAGAAGTTTCTACAAAAAATGAAGGAGTAAAACAAGGGGACATCCTACCACCATTTCTCTTTGTCATGATAATGGACGACATTATTAAAGCCTGCAAATTAAGAACAAAGCCCTTCAAAATTTGAAACTACAGATTAAAACCAATAAAAATATAAGAATCACTGTACACTGACGACACCATTCTGATAGTAAAAAAATGAAAAAGATCTGCAATACAACCTTAACACCTGGAAACAAGAAATTGAAAGCAGAGGCCTGATCATCAACTATGAAAAAAATCGGGAGTGTGCTCCCCTAGACTTTCTCGCATTCGCCTTGTTTTCTAGCAAATTTGAAAAGTTTATTGCAATGTACATATATACATACAGCGATAAAATTACATTTTCAGGTAACCACTACCTGTTTAGGTAAAATGCCGCTTTAGGTTAACCTATCATACTGAAATTTTATATCTGGAAGTTTTTCTCAATAATAAATGTATGTGCAAAATTTCGTGCAAATACCTTGAAGCAAACTGATACTTTACTTGAATGGATACCGCTACCTGTTTAGGTAAAATGCCACTTCCGGTTAACCGATCATGCTGAAATGTAATATCTGGTATAGTCAAATTTATACCCATTCGGAGTCACGTGATAATCTAGTAATTTTACGTATGTCGATTCTTAAAAATGCAATTTTAGGGAAATAAATGACATTCCGTTTTGTAGGTTATCCTGACATATGCCAATTTCTAAAACAAGGTTGCTACGGGTTTATTCTCTTATATGAAATCAAACTGAATTTACAGGTTAAAGAAAACATAACATGTCGTAAAATGTAAATATAATAAAAATATGTCAGCTGCTACATTAAAAACCTGCTGCGTATAGCAAATTTTAAGTCAATTTCTGTGCATGCATATTCTGTTATAGAACATTGCCATTTGAAGCCTATTTCCTTGCACAATCTATTTAGGGAAGAAACTGAATGTGAAAAATCTCCAGATTCTTCAACCAAGCATTTTTTAGATTTTTTATGGTTACAAATTCTTTAGCTACATACATTTTATATACAGTGTCTTGACTGCTTTGTCGACTTCCGTTTTTGCATTCTTCACTTTCTGGCTTATATTTTCGGTAAATTGTGCTCTCCGAGATATTTAACGCAAGAGAAGCACGGCGAACAGCTTGGAGGGTGAAACTGTTGATTTACTATTATTAATATTGTACTCTTTATAAAAAAAAACGCATAATATTCAAATTAATTGTTGTGACTGCTCGTTATACCGCATGTCCGATGGTTTCTTTTAATTTCCAGTTTTCGGCTCAACAATTTTAGGTTTTATTACCCTTATCTCAATAACTTACACGAAAAATATCTGACAGATTAGAAACGTCAAATTTTTAAAATTAATTTTATGAATCAACATGCCTTTTTTTCAAATTTCTTCCATTTCATCTATTTTACTAAAGATGAACAGAGACAGACAAAAGTCACGTGACTCCGAATGGGTATAATTTTAACTATAGTTTTTCTACATAAGAAATGTATGTACAAAATTTTGTTCAAATATCTCGAAGCAAACTGGTACTTTACTTGAATAGGTACCGCTACCTGTTTAGGTAAAGTGCCACTTCCGGTTAACCGATTTCGCTCAAAATTTGAGAGGAATCTACAAATTTTGAATAATGACTATGTACATAATTTCAAGGGTCTAGCTTATTTCGTTTTTAAGTTATCGTGTTCACACACACACACACACACACACACACACACACACACACACAGACATAATTCAAAAAATGGTTTTTTCGGACTCTAGGAGGTCTAAGACGTCAAGATTCGTCAAAATCTCGAAGTCGATTTTTTTGACGATTACAATACTTTCTCTATACTACCGTATGCGAGAAAGTAAAAACCGAAACAATGGTCATTGCCAAAGAACCCCGATCACATGCAATCTTTGTCGGTAACCATAAACTTAAACAGGTTGGAAGGTTTAAATATCTTGGATTAACCATCACGCAGAATGGGCGAATAGACAGCGAAATCAATAATAGAGTAGCTGCAGCAGGGAAATTGTTCAGAGCTATCAACCGACCTTTCCTATCTAAAGCATAAATAAGTGCAAAAACTAAACTGGTCGTGTACAAAAGCTCATTCATTCCAGTGTTAACATATTTGTCAGAAACATGGTGCCTCACAACTAAACTCAAATCTCAACTACAAGCCATGGAAATGAGTTACTTAAGAAAAATACTACACAAAACTAGACTAGATAAGATAAGAAACGAAGAGATTAGAAAGACGATAAATATTAAACTCCTCCATACCATTGTGGAAGAAGGGCAACTGAGATGGACGGGGCATGTGTCACGGATGGAGCACACATGCATTCCAAAGCTAGCTTGGCAAACAAAACCCGAGGGACCAAAACAAAGAGGAAGACCTCATCTGAAATGGGACGACATCAGAGATGAGATCGAGAAGAGAGGGATCAGCTGGCAGGACGCATGGAAACTAGCAAATGATAGAAAACAGTGGAGAAGATTCCACACCTCTACACCCTATCAGGTGATATCACGAATGTCCATTACACTTCGGTACGATTAGGATGAATACGCAAGCACGAGTTCCTAATCCCAAGGAAAAATAATCTACTTAACTTTGACTAAGAATGGTATTTGAAGGACTATTCAATGAAGCAAATCTAGCAACAAACGCAATTTCTGTAGTAACACTAGCTGTTACCCGCGACTTCGTACACGCGAGGTTCGTTATTTGTGTATTAAATAATGACTAATTATTTTCTGTCATCCCATCCCATCCCTGTCCCGTCCCAACTTCAAAATATCCTTCCTTATTCCTTGTATACATCATAAAGGGAACCTCTGTGCAAAATTTCAGCTTTCTATGTCCAAGGGTTTAGGCTGGGCGTTGATGAGTGAGTCACGACTTTCATTTTTACTTCCTTTTACAATAAACGAAGTATTGGATTTACCCCAAAAATTCGAAATTGAGTTTTCAACAGATCTTCATGTTTTAGAGTCCCCTGATCCCAAAAAACATTTTTTTTTTCATTGGTCTGTCTGTCTGTGTGTCTGTGAATAGAATATCTCAAAAACGCATATTAATCAGCACCAAAAACACTACTAGTTCGCTAATTTAACCTACTTTGTAAAATCAATAATAACACAGATAGCAATGGTGCACACTTAATTTGAATCACCCTGTATATAGATATAAAAGAAGATAGATAAAACTAAAATCTATTTTTCCTAATAAGAACTAAATTTGTTTAAAATAGTCAACAGTAATTACATATGTGGCGATAATTTTTTGATAATTTTAACTAGATTCACAAAAAATTAATAGCAACAAAGATGCATGCTAATCTAGTTAAAATTATTTAAAAAAATTATTACCACGAATGTAATTCAGCGTGATTATTTTTTTAAACAGTCCAAGTTGTAGATAGGGTTTGATGGAACTCCCAGATGAGTGTCCTGTTATTTTTAACAACTGCTGTTCACCTACTCCGCATTTAGCTAGTTGTGTTACAGCAGAAGAACGATTTGAATGGTTTGTGAAAAAATAGTCGCTGTAATTTGCTACTCGCAAATAGTCAGTGTAATTTTGATGCTATTGGTCAATTTTAATTTTTTTCTCATTGCTATTGGCTGACAGGACTGTTTAAAAAATAATCATATACAATACCGCGAGCGGTCGACGAATTGCCGAAAATTTTTGTCAAAGTGTATGAGTTTTTATTGCTTCGATATAAATTGGTCGAGTGCGACAGCACGAGACCAATTTTGAAGCAGTAAACACGAATAAACACTTTGACAAAAATTCATGCAATTCGTCGGCTGCAAGCGGCATTTGAAGGACTATTCAACGAACAAAATTGACATTTCTTAGTAATTAATCAATTTTATCACGTCCTCTTTGAAAATAAAAATCTGTTGACGTAAAATAAATTGTTTGTCAAATTTGACATTTCTAATATCATATTTGATTAATTTTACAGGAAGTTAAATAAATGTCACAGGAAGAGAAAAAAATTGTCATTAAAACTCCGCTAGCGGAATTGTTGCACAATTTTACGCTGATTGGTGGCAAATGACATAAATACTAAATTATGATTGGTGAATAGTTAACTTGAAGGGGGTGAGTTGAATAGTCAAGGGTAATACCACAAGCAGTGGATATATTTTTGACAAATATTTTGTCGTTTCCATGTAAATTATTGCGTTTAAATTTCACGATACAAAATCACATAAAAAATTTCACGAGCCGAAGGCGAGTGACATTTAAATGTGATTTTGTTGAGTGAAATTTGCAATAATTTCTATGGAAATGGCAAAATATTTAAAAAAATATATATCCACTTCGAGTGGTATTTGGGACGACTATTTAACAATATTAATACATAACGATTAACTTTATTGAAAAATAATCCAACAATTAATATAATTATTCATTCTCAATTAAATTCAGCGGAATACTTCCAAAACACAGCATTTTAAAATTTTTAAAGGAAGCCACACAGTTTGTTGGGGTTTAGTGTTACGTAACCTAGCGATATCACTAAGGACAGAACATCGTTGCTAAGCGATGCTTCGCAACAAGGCTATTTATTTTTTGAGTACGTACATTGTTTTGTGAATATTTTGCATGGTGCCCAATATTCAGTGATATACTGCTGTTATTGGTTCAAAAAAGCAAATGTGTGCAATGTGATTGGCTTATATGTTATAGTGTTGAATAGTCACTTGAATACCTTCTAGGAAGATATATCCACTGGTATGTTTTTTATTGGTCAAGAAACATCAAATTGTAGATTTTCATTGGTCAGTTTTTGACAGATGACAGGTGAATTGAATAGTCATTGCTATTATATACAGGTTGCCTAAAATTGTATGGATCATAGCAATTCCACGACTTGAAAAAGGTTGAAATACTATTTGCCGTAAGAGTAACCCAAATAGAAAATACAATAATTACTTTGGTAGCTAGGCAACAAGTAGGTACAATAGCTACTTGTTGCCTAGATACCAAAGTAATTATTGCATTTTTTACTTCAGTTACTCTTCTGGCAAATATACTGCTCCACAAATGAACTGGATCATTTGCATATATTGGTGCCATTTTTAAAAATATTTTCCAAAATGAAAGTCATGGCATATTTGGTAAACTTTCAGGATTGTGTCACTATTTTCATAATTTGGTTTAAATAAAACCAAGTCCATTAATAAAATATCATCATTTGAAAATTTTGAATTTTGCCCAAATGTTGATTGCACATTGCATACAAAGTATGCCAAATCGTTGCCAAAAATTTTTAAACGTTCTGAGGAGACTCAAAAAAAACTATTAATTTTCTTTTTTTCGTTCTTCCTCTTATTTTTGTTAAATATAGTTTTTTTATATTATTAATGCATCAGTTAACACGACCAATGCCTACAACGCAAGGTATGGGTTGACTGAGTAGTCATGCTGAGTCCCGTCGACGTCACTTGTGCGGTCTGCACATGTAATGTAAATTAATATTTTTAAATCAGTTTTGCAGTTGGAGCTTGGCAATCTTAGAGGTGTGTTGTATGAGTGTTTGTGTTTGTGCGTTAGCGGTTCCGGATTTTTGCGACATGGCAGATAATGAACAGGCTGGGCCTTCGGGCTTGAATCTGCGACATTCTATACTATCTGATAGGCAGCCAATGTGTTAATACTTGAGAATAGTGAAATTAAATATGCTTAGTATGAGTATACTTTAAAACAAAAACTATTATATATATTTTTTGTGACGTAATGTAACAAATACGATTTTTATGGGTGGTCCAGTTCATTTGTGAACCTCTTTCAAGTTGTGGAATTGCAATGTTCTGTATAATTTTGGCCCCATAGGTATATCACAATGAAAACATCAACAAAATTAAAAATGTTATTAAAAAATCTGGTGTGATACACTCACACAACTTCCTTTTACAGTGATCTTATAATTAGTTAAATATTTAATTTTTAATTTTTAAGCATTTGTCAAAAATTTTCAAAAATTACGAATTCTACAAAAACGGTACAAAATAGAGCGTTAGTTGAAGAGACAAATTTTCTCTAAAATCTTAAGCACAATTCAAAAATGTAATAATATACCGGGTGTTCTATTTAAAATAGGAGTTAATAAAAAAAATAGAAAAAAAAACAAAAGAAACCCACTTTAGAAGTATTCAACTGAAAAATCACCTATCTCACGTTAATGCACATTAAAAATGTAATAAAAATGTAAAGTTTGAAAAAAATCGTTAGAGCCGTTTTTGAAAAAATCGAAAAAAACTAAAAAATCACAAAAGTAAACACCTACTTCCGGTTATGCGATTTTTTTAAAAAGCTTGCTGTCTCATCTACATAGTACACAAAACTTATATATGAAGTTTCAACGCCATACCTCTTTTCGTTTTTGAGATATTCTGTTCACAGACAGACAGACACACAGACACACAGACAGACAGGCACACAGACCAATGAAAAAAAATATGTTTTTTGGGATCAGGGCTCTAAAACGTGAAGATCTGTTGAAAACTCAATTTCGAATTTTTGGGGTGAATCCAATACTTCCTTTACGGTAAAAGGAAGTAAAAATAATTGCTTCCATCAACACTAACATAAAAAAAACAATAAACTTATAAATTATTTAAAAAATAATTCAACTATCAATTTATACCCTAACTTTTTAGAGCACGAATTTAACAATTATTAAAACATTAAAAATCCTCTTTACATTTCAATTCCTTTGCATACCAAAACTATCACGACTTTTAAATAAAATAGTAAGAAATAATAATTTCTGTCTTTTTCAAAAATTCCAACACTATAAAAAAGCAATTTATCAACAATTTAAAAGATAATACAAAAATTCAATCAGACTCATTGCAGTTTACCACATTAATTGTAACAACTGTGAAGCTAGTTGCATAAGATAAACAAAACAAAAACTCAAAAACAGAATAACTCAACATAAAACATCTATAAAACCTAAAATGTCAACCCCAAATAAACCTAATACTACTCATTCTGATCATACAGTTGACAATTACCACAATTTTAATTTTGACTCCCCTAAAATATTACAAAGAGAAAATAACTTACGAAAGGCTAATTAAAGAAATGATCAAAATTTAAAAAAATCAAATTCTATTAATTACAAAACGCATTGAAAATCTTAATTCTATTTACTATAACTTTCTCTACTTATCCAAAATTATTTTCAAACCCTTATAATCAAATAATTTAACAGTATGCTTTCAAAATTATTAATGTTATGTTGATTAATAGAATATCACTGAATTGTTTTATCCATTAATATATGTTTGTAATTTTTTTTTAATTAATGGGATATACCTTGACATTGCGCAGTAGAATTTATTTCCATATTGTTTTGTATCAAATAATAACTTCGATCCTTAATAAAATAATGCAAGAATCATCTCTCTAAGTATTATTTATAACAAAAATTCTGGTGTAATACAAGCACACAACTTCCTTTTAAAGTGAGCTTATAATTAGCCAAAAATTCGATTTTTAGTTTTTAAGCATTTGTCAGAAATTTTCAAAAAATACAAATTCTACAGAAACCGTACAAAATGGAGCGTTGGTGTTGAAGAGACAAATTTCCTCTAAAATTCTAAGCTGAATTCAAAAATGTAATAATATACCGGGTGTTCTATTAAAATAGGAGTTAATATAAAAATTGGAAAAAAAAACAAAAGAAACCCATTTGAGAAATATTCAATTGGAAAATTACCTATCTCACATCAATACACATTAAAAATGTAATAAAAATGTAGTTTGAAAAAAATTGTTAGTAAAAAATCGAAAAAAGTGAAAAATCGCAATAGTAAACACCATACTTCCGATTATGCGATTTTATTCAAAAACTTGCTGTAACATCTAGATAGTACACAAAACTTATATATAAAGTTTCAACGCCATACCTCTTTTCGTTTTTGAGATATTCTGTTCACAGACACACATACCAATGAACAAAAACATGTTTTTTGGGTTCAGGGGACTCTAAAACATGAAAATCTGTTGAAAACTCAATTTCAAATTTTTGGGGTGAATCCAATACTTCATTTATTGTAAAAGGAAGTAAAAAGGGAGTGTTAATTCCTCCCCATTAATATCATCTTATAAATAGTAATATTATTAAACCTACATTGTTTTGTGTACAATCTAACCTTTTTCTTACATTTTAGTTTACACATTATAAAATACCTATAGGTATAGTATTCCAACCAAAAATTGGAAAGTTATTTAAAATCTAGTACACCATGAAAAGTGTAAGTCATGTCTAAGTTGGTTTCATACAATCAGTAAATAATATTCTAATGTCAATCAGCTTTCAAGTAATGACAGTTCATCTACAAATGGTACATGTAACTGTTTTGTTAAGGCATTGTAACATTGTGCAGGATTTAAGTAGGTACTAGTTGAGTTTTTAAAACCGTATAGTAGCATAGAAAATTTTTAAAAACGTATACAGTGTGGTCCATTAAGTGTGCAACAAATGGGAATTTTTTTTATTAGTTGTACAATCGAAATTTAAATACCGCCAAAAGTTAGTGCATGTTTGATAACCATATTAGATGCCCTTAGAATGGCTTCAAGTCAAACAATATACAGGGCAGGACAAAAAATATGAAATTCGTTCAAGAATAAAGTTACCTTATTTCAAAAAATATAAGAAAATGTTATTGAGAAAAGTTGTTTAGAATCAAAAGTTACGCTCAAATACAAAGTCACGGTCTCCTATTCGAATTTTGATTCTTTTTTGGAAAATTTTGTATTACCCCCGTATGATACATATTTTTATTATTCTGATTTTATATGTATTTAAAGCAGCCACAACCAGATCTCTTTTAAATAACTTTTAGCAACTTGAAGGGTATTTATAAAATTTACTTGGATTTATATTTTTTTAGGTAAGCGTCCACTTCATGTTTGTTGCAACGATATTTAACAGAACTTTAGAATTTCGCAAATATTCTTTTTAACAAGGCAAATGCTTTACTAATGATAATTTACATATGAAAAAACTCTTAATAAAATCAGAATAATAAAAATATGTATCATACGGAGATAATACAAAATTTTACAAAAAAAAAAAATCAAAATTCGAATAGGAGGCTGTGACTTTGTATTTGAGCGTAGCTTTTAATTCTAAACAACTTTTCTCAATAACATTTTGCAATATTTTTTTAAATAAGGTAACTTTATTCTTGAACGAATTTCATATTTTTTGGCCTGCCCTGTATATTGTTTGACTTGAAGCCATTCTAAGGGCATCTGATATGGTTATCAAACATGCACTAACTTGTGGCCGTATTTAAATTTCGATTGTACAACTAATAAAAAAGTGTCTCATTTGTTGCACACTTAATGGACCACACTGTATATCTTCCAAACTTCCCAATGCATCTGTCAAATTTGAAGGTTATTACCGAAGTGTCACTGAATGACAATCAAACAGTAATTTTATGAATTAAATTACGAAGTGACTTACTGTTTTCTAGTGTTGTGCCTTGGTCAATTGACCGGTCAATTTGACCACGGTCAAAAACTGTGTGGTCAAATTACACTATCAATCAACGGTTTTTTTTTGTAGAAGGTCTTTATTATTGGCTGTAAGCCTGTAACTAATCAAACATTTACTAAAATTGCAAAAATGCAGGGGATTTACATATTTAGCGAGGGGATTCACACAGCGACCAATGTTTCTTGGGGGTTTCTTAATACATTTTAGTTTATTATTATTCTCTTCTTTGCTGTACTTATGCAGTAATGATTTGTTTTTATTGGAGCGTAAATATATGGCCAATAAATGGTGTATTATTTTAGTTACCGAGAGTATAAAATGAAATAATTGTTAAAACTGTTAATTATATGCACTTATAAATACTAAACAAAAGGGTTGGTGGTAATATGATACTAGTTAACCTTGTGACTTGCTTAAACTTACAGAACTATCAATACAATTGATTAAAAGAAGGTTAATTAAAAAAATTTAAATCGTCAAATGAGCGGTCAATTAGCTGGTCAATTGACCGGTCAATTGACCAAAAAGTTGTTGACCGGTCAAAGGCACAACACTACTGTTTTCAATGCTGGCCTGATTTTAAATAGCTTTCCAATTTGTGGTTGGAATACTATACAATATTTTAATATTCTGAAGAAGTAAGCTTAAGCTAACGAAACAGTAATTAAATATCAGGGATAATCAGCTGCTTAATTATTCCCCAACTCCAAATGTTTACTTATTTTTACTTCCTTTTACGATCAAGTATTGGATTCACCCCAAAAATTCAAAATTGAGTTTTCAACAGATCTTCACGTTTTAGAGCCCCCTGAACCCAAAAAACATGTTGTTGCTCATTGGCCTGTGTGTGTGTCTGTCTGTGAACAGAATATCTCAAAAACGAAAAGAGGTATGGCATTGAAACTTTATATGACAAACTTTGGTAGATGATAGCTGGGTTAATTCTAAACATTTTTCCTTAAATGAATGTGGGTCCAATTCGTTTTTGCTTAGAAGTTACATGGTGTTTAATGTTTAAACCTTTATTAACAATTAACAATAAAAATTTATAATAAATAAAAATAACAAATGTTAAGACTATAAAAATTGTTCAAACTGGTAACCCTCGGCCCGAATGCAAGCCTCACATCAACGAACTAAAGATTCCGTCACTCGACGGATGAGATTTGGATCATTTCTTATATGGTTAGCCACATCCTGAATTCTTTCAAGTAACTGCTGACGGGTAGTGATTTCAACATGGTAGACTAGCAGCTTCATGTGTCCCCATAAATAAAAATCCAAAGGATTTAGATCTGGGGAACGCGGTGGCCACGCTATTGGACCTCCTTGTCCTATCCATTTATTCGGGAAATGATTATTTAACCATGCAATTACTTGTCTTCCTCTATGTGGTGGTGCACCATCGTGCTGATACCAAATATTTTGAACAATATTCAGCTCTACGTCATAAATGAAATCAAAACGATCATTTATAACATGTACAGGTAGTAAATTATTGTTGAAAATACCACCCCAAACGTTAACACTCACACGTTGCTGAAATCGTCTTGTCCTAATTGCATGTGGATTTTGCAACGCCCAGATATGTTCATTATGATTATTATTTATGCCGTCCCTAGTAAAACACGTTTCATCAGACCACATGACAAGTGAAATGAATCTAACATTTTGTGCATGTTGCTGAAGTAACCAGCAACAAAATTCTAATCTTTGTGGGGCATCTCCAGCATGTAACGCTTGTACATCTTGGCGATGAAACGAATGTCATTTCTCTGTTCAATACACGCCAAGCAAAATTCGGTGATAAATGAAGGTTACTAGCTATACGCCGAACACTAATTGAAGAGTTGTCAAAGACAGCATCTATTACAGCTTAAAATTTTAGAGAAAATTTGTCTCTTCAACTAATGCTCTATTTTGTACGGTTTTTGTAGAATTTATAATTTTTAAAATTTTTTGGAAAATGCTTAAAAATTCAAAATAAATTTTTTTGACTAATTATAAGATCACTGTGTAGCGTACCAAGGTAACTGACTTAAAAACGCCTGTTGTGCAAGGGATAGTCATAAACTCAAAACTTGACACTAAGTGCAGTTCTAAATCTGTAAATGTCAGTGCTATCTAAAACGTGAGTGACGAATGGCCTATAAACGTCAGTGCGACATATGCGAATAAAGTGTTCGCAAGGTGCAGTCTAGGAAGTGTGATTTGTGTCGTCACGCAAACAAGGCGGACTAACTCGTTAAAAACGTCAAAATTCGAAAATCAGCAGGACAGATGTCACAAGCATAAAGGCACCCCAGGACAAAAGGAAGGGTTACGTAAAAATCCTGGTGACCCAAATATCCAGGCAGACAGCAATGACCAATCCTGGTCACAATACAGTCGTAAATTCTGGAATATGTATGGAGCACACGCAATGACCAGACTCGTTTTATTATCGGAAGTCATCCCAAACTCGCCTGTCACAATAAAGCAAAAGGTCGACTGGACAATGCTATTGTATCCGAAAGAATAGACGAGACACTTGTTATATAAACCCGAGTAGCCGAGTTTTCGACATCAGTTGTCCCAGATCAGTTCGATCACCTCACGTGCGCTTGTACGTATTTTGCTAAGTCAGTAACGAAAACTGGGCTACTTACAATTCGTATTTACATTTGTGTAATACTAACGGATGTGTATATGTGAATATTTGTTTATTTGTTTAAATAAAAATAAAGGAAGGTTATTGTTTTCCACAAACGTGTGTATTTTACTGAACCAAACTCTACAGTAAAGATTGCTACGCATTAACTAAATTGGCAAATAGTAACCAAAACTGTAAAAGGATGTGTGCATGTATCACACCAGATTTGTACAGGGTGATTTATGACATGTGTGCCAAACGGTAACCAGTGATAGGGGAAGCCATTTTGAGTAAAAAATTTTATAAAAACATATATCCGATATGCTTTTGTTACTGAGCTGTAGCGATTTTAAAATTTTCCTTAATCGACTATTATTATAGCAATTATCACGTTACCTATGAAACAAACTACGAGTAATAACAAAAGTAAATAAATATTTTGACAGATACAAGTGTTAGGTGTTGGTGTATTAGGTACAATGGAAAATTTTAGTGCTATAGAGCAGTCTTTCCCAACCTGTGGTACGCGTACCACTAGTGGTACGCAGAGGCCACTGCGGTGGTACGTGGTGCTCTGCACACGGGAAAATTTTTTTATATAAAATTTGGTTATTGAACAAAAATACATTTTTTTAAAGAATACATTTCAACAATTATGGCAACACAACTTCTTGCCATGCAGATCAATTTTTATTCGCAGTACAGCTTCAAAAGTGATGTTTTAGTTTCAATATATGTAATATTAGACAATATTCTTTCAACATCAGCATTCTCGTGTGGAATAAGTACACAAAATAATAAGAGCTAGTTCGGCAATATTTTAAAAAATATATTCTGAAAATCTTTTGAAGCAGAAAATAAATTTGTAACTGATTGCATTCCTTCGTGCAACTGATGTCGACGTGATAATGGGAATTGACAAAACTAATTTATTGTGTAAGTACATTAAATAAATGTTAAAAGAATTTTGCTTAATCGTGATTTAAGAAAAAAATCCTTAAATATTATTATTTTTGGTAGACACAATTCCGCTACTTCTTTTTAAAAAAAGGTCTTGCCGCCGCTACGGGTGCAGGCCAACTGGGCAAACGGTCAACTCTATAATCCCGCTACTTAATTTTTACCTGTAAGTATAGGGGTCAACTGGGCAAGGGAGTCGCGCTAGGGTCTACACACATTTTTTACATTACACAGGAATGTTTGTACTAAATACACACAAATCTTAAATCTGCAAATCACCTAAATTCGTATCTTTGTACAAAAATTTTTTGCTTGTTGCCCAGTTGACCCCTAGGATTTACGGACAAACTGACCATTTTGCCCAGTTGGCCTCCTCCGGCCGCTACGCGGGCTGAGCAATCTTAGACCAGACATTCCCAAGTTGGCTTCTAATCTTCAAGCTCAGCCTTCTCATTGAAGTTTTGTATTATATTTTTGTTGTATTTTTCTTACAGTGTAATGTTTTTTTATTTTCAACGTACGGTATGAATTCCTTGTTCATATCAATTAATAAAATATTATAACACTACACAGAATTTTATTTTTCATACTTATGGTTGGAAAATGGGTTAGTTAGATTAGTAAAATAATAAACATATTCCATCCATAATTAGCTCCACGTGACTAAGTGATACGCAAAATATTTGTGTCTTGTGAAGTGGTACGCCAGGAAAAAAGGTTGGGAAACACTGCTATAGAGTATGCAGATATGGTATATGTGTATGGTTTTTGTAATGGAAACAGTCGAGGGGCGTGTATTGAATATCAGCGCAGATTTCCTAACAGAAGAGTTCCTTCGCGGGCTGTATTTAGTCGAACATTTCGAAGACTCCAGGAAACCGGGTCAACTAATCGGAATAGTAGAGCTGCACCCCAAGAAATAAATATTCAAAATCAAGAAAATGTAGTTGATATGGTGCTTGATAATCCCAGAGTCAGTACTCGGCGCATTGCAGTCCACTTGGGACTATCACAAAATTTTGTATGGCGCACATTACACAATGACGTTCTTCATCCATATCATTTTCAACATGTGCAAGCTTTACATCCTGGAGATGCAGAAAGAAGAGTTAGATTTTGCCAGTGGATATTAGGCCAAGTAGAAAATGATCCTGATTTTGTGTACAATATTCTGTGGACAGATGAGGCGACATTTACTAGAAACGGCATAAATAACGCACACAACGAACACGTGTGGTCTATAGAAAATCCTCACGTGATAAGACAAACCGGTTTTCAAAATAGATTCAGCGTAACTGTTTGGGGCGGTATATTCAATAATCAATTGCTTCCAATTACCTACTTAAATGAACGAATAAACGCAATACAGTACGAACATTTTCTCGATGACACACTGTATGAAAAGCTTCAAGACGTTCCTCTCAACATCCGTCAAAGGATGTGGTTTCAACATGACGGCGCACCGGCTCATGCAGGAAGACATGTAAGAGAATGGCTGAATATGCATTTTAGAAATAGATGGATTGGCCGTGGAGGTACCGTGGAGTGGCCTCCGCGGTCTCCAGATTTAAATCCACTTGATTTTTATTTTTGGGGACACATAAAACAAATGGTTTATAGCGAAGAATTAAATACGCGGCAGCAGTTAATGGATAGGATTAACAATTCCATAGCGGAAAAAGGTTAACAATGTGCCTAACATTAGTGATTCGTTCATTCATCGTTGTCAAGTCTGCGTCCGCAACAATGGTGGTCACTTTGAGCACCGCTTACAAACATAACTTAATATTTTTTATTTTATTATTTCTTAAATTAGGGGTCGTTTAATTGATGTAATTTGTGTCAAAATAATTAAAGTGAATTATATTAGATTTATAAAGTTTTAATTTCGTTTTTCTTGTAATTCTATAAGTACCAGTAATTAAACCGTACTTAATCTGAACTTTTTTTGCCACCGTGGTTTGGCCCATTAGACGACTTGTTTTAGTATTCATGCTAAATATAAGCCAAACCGACTGATAGAAAGGAAAATTTTAAAATCGCTACAGCTCAGTAACAAAAGCATATCGGACATGTTTTTATAAAATTTTTTACTCAAAATGGCCTCCCCTATCACTGGTTACCGTTTGGCACACATGTCATAAATCACCCTGTATTCTTCCCTACAATTAATACTTTCATAGCTTTCGATATTATTACTATCTGCTACGCTTCATTATTTTGGAATAGTAATACAGTCAAACTTCTTTTTAACTCAAAGTGCCAGGGAAAGACAAAAAAACTCAAGTTATCGACAGTTCGAGTTGCTGAATTTTAAATTTTTCAAATATTTATGCCATAAATTTGAATTATTTTGTATATTATGTATTTGTTATAGAACAACGTACGGTACATATTTATAAGGATTATTTATAAATCTTTCAAAAATACATAATAAGTACTCACATACAACGTGCAAAATGTATAAGAACAGTACATAGCTATACAGTGAAATCTCCCTTACCGGACACCTCTAATAAGCGGACACCTCTCTTACACGGACATTTTGTTGGACACCAACTTGCTTGCATTAACTTTACTAATAAAATTTTCTCTATTAAACGGACACTCTCTTAAACGGACACGGACACCATTTTTCGACAATTTTTAGACTGTGAATCTCTCTTGTACGGACACTTCAAAATGCAGGCCCAGCTAATGACGTGAGGCGTCAAAACAATCCATAAATCCAACAATTAATGATCATGTTGTTAAAATATAGAATTTATTTGCAATACGGGCGGTATTAAGGCAACTCAAATCAGCGTTACGACTGCAGGAAATTCGACACTTTCATTACCCTATGCGCGATATTATTACAAAACAATCCATGTCGCTTGATTTTAGTGGCCTGCAATTCAAAATTACTTTGCCTTTTGCTTGGGCAGCCCATTATGATAAAAATAAAAATAGCAAGAATTTTTCCTGCTTGCTTTTATTGAATGAAAGAATAAGAAAACTAGGCTCAGGGCCGTCGCAATCGCGGAGTCTGCGGGTATTAAGTTACGCCAGTGTAATCAATTCGAACCAGAAAACGATTTACCCTTATCAGTAATGGCTGAACTGTAAAGGAGTATCCCAGAAATCGAAGACGTCGACCCTGACGAATTTATAAACATTGACAAGGAAATAAGCGAGGAAGATGATGTAACCGAAATTTCAGGTGAATCAGCTGCCGTTGATGTGCAGTTCGCAGAATTAGAAAACGATGGCGACTTAGAAATTTGTGAGAAAGTAATCAAGACCCACATGGAAACATTAACAGTGAAAATTTTTAAATGCTTTGCTAAAGAAAGTAATGACTTTAAAGTATTCAAACTGTCAAAATATTTAGAAATACATGCGGAAAGTATAATAAACAGTCAGAAAAACCCTTACGTCAAATGAGTATTTTAGATTTTGTAACAACTATTACATAACTTTGTTTCAATTATTTTATATTCTTGTCTGTATTGTTAGCGCGCATACCTTTGCATAATACAACTTTTTTAAACATAAAAATGAATTTTTCCCTTAAGCGGACGCCTCTAATAACCGGACAAAAACGTTGGCACCGTGCGTGTCCGCTTATGGGAGATTTCACTGTATACATAAAATATGCCTCCATAAGTATTTTCACTAATACTTAATGTTTCTAAT
Organism: Agriotes lineatus; assembly: GCA_940337035.1. Taxonomy (NCBI): domain Eukaryota; kingdom Metazoa; phylum Arthropoda; class Insecta; order Coleoptera; family Elateridae; genus Agriotes; species Agriotes lineatus. The sequence goes on along the minus strand of CALNHX010000729.1, from coordinate 134,874 downwards.
TTTCGCTTCGGTGACTCTATCACTTACGTTAGATGTTACCCATAGTTGCTCAAATATTTCAAGTAGAAAACTCAAATTAGCAAATTCTTGCAACGTAATTATCGACTTTATCGATAATTCCAAACTAAAAGGTCCCTACCTGTGTAAACAAAACAATTTATGCGCGTTCAACAAGAGATGATTGTATATTTTTGGTTCTGCAAGCTTGCAAATCCTTCGAAATACAAAGAAGCATGGTCATAAATCACTCTTAAGAATGTTATTTAGTATTTACAGGACTTCGTAACGTAATCGTTACTGCTAAACTGAATTTTTGCTTCTATAGTCAGGTAAGGAGGAAAATCCCACTCTAACAGCCAGTCTTATAAAGGCCACTAATCTGACGTTAACTTTAATTCGCTGTTAAAGCAAACAAAAGCGCATCAAAACGTTAGTGCTTATGACATATTATTCATTAGTAAACAAATTTTGATGCGCTTTTGTTTATTTTAACAGCGAATTAAAGTTAACGTCAGATTAGTGGCCTTTATAAGACTGGCTGTAAGGGTATATAAAGTGCTTCAAGATATTGAAAACTTCGTCTTATCGAAATTCGAATTATTGAGAGTTTTGTATATCGGAAACTATAGGAACTAGGTTGGGAATGTGGATATTGGATTTATTGTAGTTTGAGATATGGATTTTCGACTGTAATAGTAATCTACTACTCATTAACAGTTCTATTAGCAGTAAATACGACACATATTAAAAATTACAAACTAGCTGGAATACCTACCTTAAGCCTTACATTAGTTTCTTGCAGTTCGTAAGTATGTGCCTTTAGTTTTACAGTTGGTAATGTATGAGGGCTGGGAGTGGACTCAAAATTTGTATTAAATAAAGAGTCCATTAATGTTGATTTACCCAGTCCAGTCTCACCTTTAACAGAAAAATAAATATAATTAGTTGAGAGAAGCATTTAGCAACTTAAAATGTCTGCACTCGCAGATGAGTAAGATTTCTAGCAGGCCTAAATATAGTTACTTTTTGGTAAAAAGAGGTGCGATACACGAAAATGTTGGATGACTACGAAGGATGTTTCAGTAACCAATGATTACCATTGAAAAGCCATAAAATTAACTATTGAACCAAATATCCAATTTTGAAGGTTTTCTTCTTAGCAGATTTCTAAAATAGTAAAAGGTAGATATGGTTGATGATGAATATGATGTGGTAGAAAGATGAAGCATTTTATAAGCATGGGTTGCAAAACAAAACCTACATCCGTTTGAAGAAAAGTTCTAGTAAAGAAGATTGTATGCTTTACAAGCTGTCCATAGATAAAGAATGTCATAGAAAGTGGAATACTTTTGATTGGTAATAGTAGCTAAAGTGCCACTTTTTTGCACACATGAAAAAGTTTAAAGAATGAGCCGAAGGCGAATTCTTTCAATATCACAAGTGCAAAAAGGAAGCTTTAGATACATACTTTTTTCTACTACCACATATTAATGCTAAGAGATTACGAAACGTCAACATCATTCAAATTAAGAATTCATTCAAATTAAAAATTCATTAAAAAATCGTGTTACGTATGCTTTCATTGTTTTAAATTGAAAACTCCCACATTTAATAGACAGTTTTTACCAAGGCGGTCTATATTGTTCCAGGCCATGACACTGACTCTGTTGCCAGATTGTGTGCTAGGCCATTCCAAGACCCACTAAGTTTTGTTTGTTTGAAATATATTTGACATTAAAAACTATTTTGACAAGACAGGTCATATAAGTTCCAAAAATGCCTTTGAAGTGTTACTACATACCAAGCTGCAAGTTAACTTACGCTTCATCAGTTGCTCCATATGTTAGCGTGTTCAAGTTTCCATTTAATGGAACGGTGGCACAAAATGAAAAGACATTTTGCATTTAGAGAACTGGCGGATTGGAAAGGCTAGTGTTGTGTGTGAAAAGCACTTTAAAAGAGCAGATATAAAAGGTAATAATAGCCTCCAGGCAAGTTATTTTGAAAAAATTACTGTTTTAGATGAAGTGAAAATTAGTAACGGTTTACTTCCAATGGAAAATTAGGTACCTACCCATTAAGAATTGTTTTTAAATCGAATATTGCGGTGAAGTGACGCACTGCGATGTAAATAGCAGTGATTTTATAGATTTTTTTTCAACTGGCATGCATTACAATGACAGAGATGGTGCACTGACAGATTGTTCATTTAGTGACAAAAACTAGTATTTTTTTGTTAAAAGTTAGCAAAGCCAAGTTGCCAGATTGTGGTAGGCCATTCCAAAGGTCACTTTATAGGCCCAATGTCATGGCCTGGAACAATATAGACCGCCTTGTTTTTACAGAATTGCGCAATAAAGTGGCAGATGTTTGCAATAAAATTTTTATTAACAACATGCTTTTGACATATGGAAAGTGTCAAATAATAGCCTACATAGGAAATAGTAATCGAAAATAGTATATTGTTTTATTAGGATTATAAGTGGCACTTTGTTTGAAGAGCAATTATGTTTGCATTTGCAAAGCGAGTTGAGCAAACGCAAAAATTGCAAGTCAAACAGAGTCACTTTTAATCCTAATAAAACAATATACTTTATCGCATTTCATTTGGAAATGTATTACATTTCTTCATTCAAAATCGATAATAAATGTAGTACTTTTATCATTAGCAACACTTTTATCCGTAGCAACGGTGATTCGTTTTACATTCATACTGAAGTGTGATGTTGGTGAACTGTAAGTCTCTGTCAAATTCGAGGTTAGTAGGTTAGGTTTTGCGTCAGTTTTGACATAGATTGAACCAAAACCTAACCTACTAACCTCGAATTTGACATCGACTTACAGTGTCACCAACAACACACTTTAGTACTGCCAAACGCATAACAACAACTGGAGCTGCTTATTGTGCTTTAGTACACAGAAACGAGTTCTGCTCAGCTTTGGTTATGTTTTGACAGTTAGTGTCACTTGCATGTAAAAATTTAATATTTTACATTCCTTATGAAATGCGATAAAATAGTATACTCAACACGTTAGAAAAGTGGTTTTTCTCAACTTGTAGAGTAATACACAATTTTTCGACTATTATTTCCTAAAGGAGACTATTATTTGACACTTGACAAACCTTGGCAAAAGCATGTTGTTATTGCATATTATGCAATAATAGTAGATTATGCAATGGGCGAGAGAAATTGCACTGAAGCAAAATAGCATTCTCTCTGAGTTGCATATACTATTTTTTTCACGTTGCAGGAAGATTTAAAACAAAAAACCTGTATTTTTTAAACGTCATTTATTGACATTTTAGTTACAATTATTTTAAAATTTCAGGTTAGGTTTTTCGTTAGTTTTGACACAAACTGACGCAAAACCTAACCTGAAATTTTAAAATAATTTCGACATAATTGAGAGCTCTTGTCATAATGACTTACAGTGTCACCAACTTTAAAATTTACCATAGGTTTGTGTCAAAACTGACGCAAAACCTAACCTGAAAACCTCGAATTTGACATAATTGTGAGCTCTTGTTGCTCAGTCATAATGAAAACTCCCTAGGGACATTTCTCCTCTCTAGAAAGTAATTCATTATTTCTCTCACAATTTTGGTATCGTAGTAACCGTGTTTTGCTCCCAGACGTAAAAAAAAAATTATTCCATTTCATTTGATAATGTAGTACATTTCTACATTCAAAATCGTTTACAAATGTGGTACTTTTCTGCATAGCAACAACGATTCGTTTTTACGTTTGGCAGTACTGAAGTGTATTGTTGGTGGCACTGTAAGTCTATGTCAAATTCGAGGTGAGTAGGTTAGGTTTTCCATCAGTTTTGTCACAGACTAACGCAAAACCTAACCTACTAACCTTGAATTTGACACAAACTTACAGTGAAGCTGCGTTTTGTGCTTTAGTACATAGAAATGAGTTCCGCTCAGCTTAGTAATGTTTTGACATTTAATGTAACTTTTATGTAAAAATTTAATTTTACATTTCTTATGAAGTACGATAAAGCAGTATATGCAACACGTTATAAAAGTGGTTTTACTGAACTCGAATGGCCCTACCGGTCCTACTTGTTCAATAAAACAACACTTTTTTAAACTTGTTGCGTAATCTACTATATTGCACACATTTGTCCTTTATTGCACACTTCTGACAAAACTGTCTATTAAGTGTGGTGAATTTTCAATTTAAAACAATGAAAGCATACGTAACACAATTTTTTAATGAGTTTTCAATTTGAAACAATGTTGCAGAAAAAATAGTATGTGTTATTTGGATTAAAAGTGACTGTTTGACTTGCAATTGTTGCGTTTGCTCGGCTACACTGCGCTTCTCCTTACAAATGCAAACATAATTGCTCGTCAAACAAAGTGCCACTTTTAATCCTAACAAAACAATATACTATATTAGTTTCTTACTAAACGGCAATTTACAACATATAATAATTTGAAGATAACCAATGTTTTTCGGGAAAAAAGACATTAACAAGTACATATGATCAGGAAGAGGTTTTAGAAGTCTGATCGATTGTGATACTAAACAAAAAACTATCCTCTTTAGTTACAGACACATGTATACAGAGGTAGCGATATGGTTCTGATAACTACCTTGTAATCAGTAAAATAACTATCCTAAAACTATATAGTCGTTTTGGAACTAGGCGAGACACTAGATTTTAAAATATTTATAAATTTAGTTCCATTTTGAAATGTCATACAGCAATCAAAGCATTTCATAATTGTAGGTTATTGCACATATTTGTGGAAGTATCAACATTATATTGTTGAAATTCATGTCATATTATTTTTATAGTATTGTAATTAGAACTAACGAAGTGCCAGTTACATATCTTATATCAAACTAAATCGTTCCTAGTCTTAACAGATTTATATTTCAGAATAACAAAAAGGCCTTTGTGGCAAATGCTTACAAAACGTCAATATTATGCCAGGAAAAACTTAATAAATTAATGCAAAACCATCGACAAACTGAGAATTTGCACGTTTTTCAACATTGTGTGTTTATAAAAGCTAACGGGGTAAATTTGATAATTCCAAATCAGAATCGAATGATTCTGCTAACAAAATTACCACAGGAGGAACGTCACCACACAATGTTCCCGCATATATTTCATCCAATCACTCCTGATAAGAGACTAGAACGCGTTGGCCAGCCTATGTCTGGCCCTGCCAGCCTAAAGAAACGGTTAACATTAAAAATGCTTGCTTAAGCTGGTAGCCAGCCGACGTCCGGCCCTGCCAGCGTTAACAATACAAATGCTTGCTGCGTCGCCACTTGTGCGCGGTCGGCATGTGCGCGATCGGCATGTGCGCGATCGGCATGTGCGCGCGCCAGTGATTACGGTCAGCCGGCGGCATCAGCTCTTATAATATAAGATTCACAGTGCTTAATGCAGTTTCTCTACTTAACAGCATCATATTTGCTCAAAACTTCATCCCACATCTTTCTGACCTTTTCTTTTGAATTGGGAGCTGACATTAATAACAATACATAGCTTTTTACAGAATGTCCATAATAAGTTCAATAGGGTTGTAAATACAATGGTAGAAAGAAAACCTTAGAACATGGATGTTGTTTTGCTTTAGATATTCGTCATTTTTATATTTTTTGTCAAAATTATTTAAGTTGGTTTTAACTAGATTCCAAAGTGGTTTTCTTACGCTTTCATCAAAATTTATTTTGTTTTTATACAGCCAGGCCTGGAAAGTTTTTTTATTTGAATTAGTAGTTGGTCTCTTCTCTAATAACACTCAGTGATAAGACGCATTATCCGTACGATAACACATTTGCCCCCAATGCTGGTTATAGCAGGCACCAACTGATTTTCTACCAACTTTTGAAAATATTCGCTGTTCATATTGCATTGAAGGAAAAAATGGAAAATATACAAAAATTATACGAACACAAGAATACCAGGAGCTTCTATGAAAAGATAAAAAGGGAAAAGAAAGGTTATAAACAAGAAATAGGATTGAGAAATAAGGAAGGTGAACTATTCCTAGATGAAAGGCAACTAGTTGAAATCTGGGCAGAACATTTCTAAAATACAGTATGGGACCCTACAGCAAACAACGAGACACAAGGCAAACTACCACAAAAAGATGAGCGTCAAGCAGAAACTTCAATTTTCGAAGAATTCCAAAGAATTCTCAATAAAATGAAGAAGAACAAAAGCCCAGGATCTGATGAAATCGTCACAGAACTAATAATACATGCAGATAAAGACCTAATCAAAAGGGTGTATGAGATTATATTGAAAATCTGGAAGGGGAAAGAAATGCCCACACAGTGGCACACAGCACTGATATGCCCGATATACAAAAAGGGAAGTACACAAGCACCGGAAAACTATAGACCAATAGCGCTATTGAATGTGGTCTACAAGATTCTTGCTCAACTAATAAATTGTAAACTACAGAGGGTAAAATCAGTGATTACCAAGCAGGCTTTAAGAAGAGTAAGTCATATATTTGTATTAAACCAGATACAAGAAAAATACGGCAGAAAGAATATCCCGATATACACACTATTTATTGATTTTACAAATGCCTATGACAAAATTAATAGAAACGAACTATACAAAGCCATGGAAGAGATTTCAAAGGACATAGTAGATGTGATAAAAATGACATTAAGGTATACAATAAACAGAGTGAAATACAGAGGGCATGAATCGAAGACTTTCCAAAGTAACATCGGCCTAAAACAAGGCGACCCGCTCTCAACAACCCTCTTCAATATAATGTTGGAACAAGTTATCAGAAGAAGTAGCATCAAAGTCAGAAATAACATCCTTAGGAACTGCCACCAATGTCTCGCGTGCGCGGACAATGTGGTGTTGCTATCAAAAACCAGAGAGGAATTGAAAAGCATTATAAAAAGTCTGGAAAATCAAGCACTAAGAGTCGGACTACCAATAAACGAGAACAAAACGGCCTATATGATCTTAGGAAACAAAATTCAGAAAGATCAATATCTGGAAGTTACCTCGCTAGACGGCAAGAGGAAATATAGTTTTCAACTAACTAATAAGGTAGTATACTTAGGTGCAGAAATATCCAGTGACGGTAACCAAAATAAAAACATTCTAAGAAGAACCGCGGCGGGTGCTAGAAGTGCAGGGGCATTGAACTATATCTTACGTGAAAAAAACCTTTTGAGAAACTTAAAATTGAAACTTTATAAAACGGTGATACGACCGGTAGTGCTGTTCGGGAGTGAGTCGTGGGTATACTCCATTCACTATGGTCCCGGATTGTCAAAAATGACGTTTTATGGTAGCACAGTTGAATTTCTATTGGTTTTTTTGTTATTACTAGGTTGGACAACGCAAAAGCGTAATTTTGAAAATTTGCGTTTTTGTTACCTGGCAACTTTTATTTATTTTTGCTTAAGTCAGTGCAAAATATAACCTATAATTTATAGTTTTGACATTAGTAGCTCAATTAATTGTTTCTAGTTACCCATAGCTTGACTTAAAAGTATTAACCATGATATAAAGGATTGTTTTTAATTGGATTTTGACATTGACAATCCGGGACTATAGTGAATAGAGTATACTAACAGCAGAAAATGTAAAGAGTTTAGAAATATGGGAGAGAAGATTACTGAGGAAGATCTTGGGAGGAGTAAAGGAGAACGGAACCTGGAGAAGAAGGACAAACACAGAGCTGACAGAATTATTCCAAGAGGCAAGCATAAAAGTGAAAGTGCAACAAAATAGACTAAGATGGATGGGTCATGTAAGCAGAATGGGAGAGGGAGAATTAACAAGGAAAACTTTCTTAATAGAACCCGAAGGGAGAAACAGAAAGGGAAGACCGAGGAAAACCTGGTGGGACTGCGTCGAGGAGTATATAAATGAACACGCGTTAGAAGACTGGCAGGTCCTAGTACAAAACAGGGGACTGTGGAGAAAGAAGATTCAAGCCATAGGCCTAAAGGCCTGAAGTGCTGTCGTATATATATTGTAGAGATATGATGATGATTAATTAAATTAATTGTTAATAAACTCACTACACATTCTCCTTTTGTTTTATTTAAATCAAATTTTTACTGATTAAAAGTAAATAAATAATGGTATAAATGGGTTCCGTGATTGTAGTGTTTTGCCCTTTATAGTAATTCGCACATCTGCAAGTGAAATAATTTATGGCTAGTTTTAGGTAGGCATGTAGACTCAAAATCTGCAAGTTAGATTCACCGATATGTTCATAATTAAATTCCCGTGTTACGCCACTGGGCTGTGAAATTAAAAGCAACAACGCGCAAACTCACTGCGCTGTCAATTTTATCTATCAACAAATTGATTTTCCGTGCGGTTGTACATTTTAATTCTAAAATTATTGTTTATTCACGTTCGTATTTAAACTAGGTTATAGCGCCACTCACTATGTTTTATTTGGATTGTCTGTTCACTTATGTCACTTCACTGACTCATTTTTATAAACACAAATCTCGTTCATTTCCTGTAGTGTGAATTTCTTGCATTTTATAAAAGTTGTCTGCTTTTCACCATTCTTCAAATATTACCATTCCATTTTCGATAGCCTTACTTGATCTAGTGTTGTGCTCTCTTTGCACTGTATTGAGAACATTCTGTCCTTCTTACCTTTATTTAAAAAGTTCATAGAACTATACTTATTCAATTAAACTGACATGTAAATTTATTTAACACGCATGTAATAAACCCTTTGGTGATAGATTTGTTGAATTTTTGATTGGCTTTACTTTGCACCAACCTCTTAATTTATGCTAATTAATATTTCTGTGACTCTAATTTACGAATTGAGCTCTGCCTTATTGCCATTTATTCTGAAGTAATTCCATTTAATATCGGCAATGCTTTACCAATGTAGTTATGAATTAAAATTTCTGATGTAACTTCTTGCAGTTGCCTGCTTTACCCCAGCTCTGTGCTTTATTTACTTGCTTTATTTATCTATGCTGCAAGCAGAGTTGAGTAACGGGCTAAATACTAGGGATGTCGGCGGGTACCCGGGTCGACCCGGGTGTAGTTTCAGGCCCCGGGTATCCGACTAGTAAATTATGTAATTTCCAAGAAGTCAGCCTTTTTCGGAGAAGATGATAAAAATAATAACAATAAGCGCTAGAAAAACATAACCATGCAGTAATACCAAGAATGGGATGGGGTGATCCCATACCACATAATGTTTTTTTTAATAATAATAATAATAATAATAATAATAATAATCTTTATTGTCCAACAGCGGCAGCCAATTATAGGACAAATCATACAAAAACGTTATTACAAAAATACATTAATAAGCAACAAAAACGATATATAGCTATTAAACAAAAAATAAAGAATAGTTCAGCTACATTTAAAATTACAAATATCAAACCAACTTAACCCTAGGTACTATCGATAAGAATAACAAATACATATTTAGAAAATACAAATATTAAATAAACATTTCATCATGAATAAAGAAAGAATTATGAATGATTTGAATAATTTTAATCTAAATCAGAGATGATAGATAATAACAGCGAATACTGTTATCAATTAGGAATTTGACGGGATGCTTGCAGGATATTCCGTATACTATCTGAGTGAATATCTACCTCGCTACTTATGGCATTAAAATTAGCACACATTGTATATATGGGCGATTTAAGCATAACATTTGTTCTGGAGACAGGCTGATAAAAGGTTTTATTTTGTCTCATATTAACTCGTGGAACATGGAAGGTAAGACTGGATAAAATGCAAGAACAGTCTATTTGATTATGCAATATTTTGTAGAGAAATGTGAGGCTGGCAAAAACTCTTCTAGTTTCACAGGAAGTAAATTGGAATGCATTCAATAAAATGTCGTTATCAATACCCCTTGCAGGATAAGAACCAAATGTTTTCAGCCAGAGATATTTTAAAAATTTTCTTTGTATGCCTTCAATCATTGATCTCTGATACTCATAAAATGGATACCAAATAATACTGCCATATTCAAGTTTTGAACGGACAAAGGCGAAGTAAAGCGTGATTAATGCTGAAGTATTTGTGAATTGTTTACAATTACGCAAAATAAAGCCAAGCATTTTGTGGGCTGACGCAGCCACATTATTAATATGAGTGATAAACGTAAGTTCATTATCAAACAGTATGCCTAAGTCCTTTGTTTGTTCAAAGCGTGCCAACACTATTGAATTGATTTTATAATCAAAGATGAGCGGAGTAAATTTACGTGTATATGTCACAACTTTACATTTCTCTATATTTAGCGCTAGTTTATTTACGGTACACCAGTTGAGAAGCAAGTCAACATCCAACTGCAACTTAACACAGTCCTGCTTGTGATCAACTCGTTGAAAGATCTTGACATCATCAGCAAACATTAAAAGGTTACAATTTAACTTTATCCCTATATCATTAATAAAAAGTATGAATAATAGGGGCCCTAAATTAGAACCCTGAGGAACTCCGGAAATGGCAGTATAAACCTCAGATTTAAAACCATTATACATAACATACTGAGTTCTACCTTCTAGGTATGTTTTAAAAAGATCGATATAAGACTTGCTAAAGCCAAATCCTCGAAGTTTAGACAGTAAGATACTATGTCCAATTCTGTCAAAAGCCTTTGAGAAGTCAGTGTAAACAACGTCCACCTGACCCTGTTTATCTAAGGCTTCAGCAACAAACTGGGTGAAACAGCTCAAATTTGTAATTGTAGAACGTTTTTCTACAAATCCATGCTGATACGGAGATATGTAGTTTTTAACATTTGAGTAAATGTGTTGAAATAGAACCAATTCAAAGACTTTTGCAAAATTGGACAAAATAGCTATTGGGCGATAGTTAGAAATATCAGAAATGTCACCACTTTTGAAAATGGGATTGACTCGAGCCATTTTCCATCTTTGTGGAAAGGTCGAGGTTTTTATTCCTAGATTAATTATGGCTAAGAGAGGGTGAACTAGCACTGCAGCACAATCTTTAATAAGAAAACTCGGCACTTGGTCAAGTCCAGCAGTTGACTTGTTTTTCAACCTTCGTATAGCCGCCATAATGTCATCTTCAGATACGCAATTAATTTTGATAAATGGCATGTTATTATCTAAATATTTTTGTTCATCAGGAGTAATAGCTACACCATCAGGAGGCAGATAAACTGAATAAAAATAATTTGCAAAACCATTTACTATCTCCTGTGGAGTATCATAGGTGATATCACCATTACGTAAGAGTCCTGGTATTCTACTATTGCACCTTTTGCTTTGGATATATGACCAGAAGTTTTTAGAGTCAGCATTGATTGAATTTTCAACATCCGTCAGATATTTAGTATAAGCCTCTTTTATTTTAATTTTGGCTAACGAACGTAATCGCCTAAATTCATAAAAGTGCATTAGTGAACGCGAGGATTTATATTTGCTATGATGCTTATTTTTCAGTTTTAGAATACGTATAATTTCACGTGAATACCACTTAGGACTTTGTTTCATAGGCCAAGCTCCTTCATGGGGTGTTAGTGCCTCACCATTATTATTATAAGAAAGGCAATAAATCCGCTTCACGGAAATATTCAACCCGTCAATAGTACCATTAAATTGAGTCAGTATGAGATGAAGTAACATAAACACCCTGTGTGTGATGTTGATTGATACTGCGACCAATTTCGGACAAAAAGTCACGTACTTGAATTGGTTAACACTTGGAAGTGTGAAAATACTTACGAATAACAGACGACTTGCAGTTTGAATTGGTGAGTAGGTACTATTTCAATTTAGTTCAATTTAAAACTCGCGGCGTAAAAGAAAGCAATTTGTAGTTACTTCAGATGTTGAGATGTACACTAACATTTTTGTTATATATTTAGGGTACCCGGGTTTGATTTTAGACCGGGTACGACATCCCTACTAAATACCATCTAAATATATACTTAGGTCGTTAATGTATAAAGCAAATAACAGCGGTCCCAAGACGCTTCCTTGTGGTACACCAACATTTATAGCTCGTTCTTCGGATCTTGTTTGCTGACATTTTACATACTGAGTCCTTTCGGTTAAGTAATTCTTTACCCATTCCCATGCCATACCTGTAATGCCATACATGCTTAATTTCTCCAAAAGCCTGGTTCTATCAATAGTTTCAAAAGCCCTTCTTAAATCTATAAATAACACCACTACTGATAATCCCTTATCTTTACTTTCTTTCCAGCTACTAAATACATTTTGCACTGCTGTTTCGCAGTTTTATAGTGTGCGCCGTACTTTCATATGCTGATTTAAAATGTGCTTAAAAAAGTTCGAAATGTCGAACCAGCCAGAAGTTATTAAAAAAAACTAAAAACTGTAATTTTCTTGTATGTCAAATATCTTCGTTAAAATAAGAGATACAAAAAAAAGTTTCATATGAAAGTGACCGTTTACAATGAGACCAATTTAAAATTGGTGTCAAACAAAAATTCAAGATGGCTGCTTTTGGGGTACTCCATATATATAATACACATATATTGCTAGTAGGGCCTCGGAACGCCAGAAAACATTACGGCGCCGACATAGTCTCACTTAGAGTATAACGCGTCTCGTGCGCATGCGTGAGAATTCGAACTCCGCCTTTAGAAGCGAATTTTAAACTTGACCACTTCCCCATTGGGCAGACGACGCCGCCGCGCTTGCACACAGCTCACCATTATACATTGAAGAGTTGGTTGTCTGTCTCACTTCCTTGGTGAGTTTCCCACTCATAGCCGCTAGCAATATAGTAAGTATTAGATATATGGGGTACTCGTATCAACTTCCTTAAGTTAAATGGACGCCATATTTGATTTTTAGGTTATTCAATAGAATTTTTTATTCTCGTTTCAACGATGTAAGATAACAAATGATTTAATAAAAAATACCTACATGGATCAAAACAAAATTAGGTGAAATTTATTTCAGAAAACCTTTGTATATATATTCCTATAATACTTAGTAACATGTTAATTCAGTACTAAGTACTTGAACTACAAAAAACATCGTGATATTACTTTTTAAATGTATAATCAAGTAGGTAAGTAGCAATGAGTGCGTTTATCTCGGTGCTTGTATCGGATGTAAACTCGATCCACTTGAATATTACGAGGTAAACCATCTAGTTTGAAGTTTCGATCGAATGCGTCGAGTAAATCCAATCCTTTAACTTTGCCGGCTTGAATTGAGCGGAGTGGATGCAGCGTCGCATTTTGACGACAGAAACGCGATCGAGTTACATCGACAAACCAGCTGTTTTGGTGTGCAGGTAAGTTCAGGTAGATGGGATTGACATTTTCCGTTCCTGCCAAACCATGAAATAAACTAACCATCATAAAAAACTGTACACTTGGCAGTTTACCAACGTCAGTTGTTGAGTGCATTATAGATTGTACCCGAGTTTCAAAATAAAAATTACATAAAAAGTAAGGTTATCTATGCGTTTGACCTATGATAAAGCAAAGTGAAGTTGGTTAATCAAGATCGTTATCTTCTTCTAATGTAGCATTCGTCTTCCTTCAATTATAACGGACTTGCTTGCGGATCATAGAGTCCATTAAAACACAGTACGACAACAACGCGATAGCTTGTAACAGGAATCGATTTGTCACGATCGGATGGAGTTACCATCCTATAGAGGCTCCGAGATAAACATACTCAATGATGTAAAGTAACCCGTAGCGTCGTCAAATGGTGTTAACTATGTTTGGCTAACAATGGCCAGCATTTTGAGTATTTCATGTGATTATCAGGATTACGTTTTGTTTTTTAAATAAATTTTGTTTGTTTTTGTTTGAATCCATGTAAGCCTACTTGATTAAAATGTAAAAACAATTAATTTTACTGGAATTTTTTATTCAATCATACATTATCTCACATCGTTGAAAAGAGAATAAAAAATTCTATTCAGTAAGCTAAAAATCCAATATGGTGCCCATTTAACTTAAGCAAGTTGATACGAGTACCTCAAAAGCAGCCATCTTGAATTTTTGTTAGACACCAATTTTAAATTGGGCTCATCGAAAACATTGACTTTTATATGAAACTTTTTTTCGTACCTCTTATACTTAGAAAGATATTTGACATACAAGAAAATTACAGTTTTTAGTTTTTTTTAATAACTTCTGACTGGTTCGACATTTCGAACTTTTTTAAATCAGCATATGAAGCTACAAAACATTGCCCATTTAACCAAATCTCCATCTTCAATGATAAGAAGGTTACCCATGCAATCTCACTTGATCTGGGACACTGTATTATATTCACACATTTTTTTATTATTTTTTCTGATTTTTTGTAAACACTGAAAAAACTTAATCATTTTATGTAATATACGATACCTCTAAGTCAATATTCTTTTGGCATATATTTTTTTTTGAAGGTGTAAAAAGAACTAGTGTAAGAATAAATTCAAAACACTAAACAATTAGTGTATTTTACGCAAAAAAAATTAAAGTCAAAGTCTGTGAAACCCCCAGCCAGTCAAACGGTGTGATTTTTAAAGCACCCATCAAGTAGAAAATTAAAAGATGTCGAATAAATGTCCAGGCACTGAAAGAAAGCAACTGTAGAGTTGTAGTGTGACTCGAATATAAAGCAACTTGATACAAACAGGTAACAGTTAAAAATTGCAAGGATTTAATTTTTTATCGTGATTAATCTAGTGCAGCGGTACTCGCTACCCATAGACTGCATGCAGCCCAACATAAGACATAAACTTGTAATAAATTAATTACTAATCATGGTTTAAATTAAAGTAAATACCTACTTATATCTATCTTTTTTTATAGTTGTGGTCAGTGCAGTAGTATATCTACCGCTTTCGCTTCTCAAATACCGCCCTACCGTTATGTATTAAATATCTACAGTATTTTCTAGAATCGTAAACAAGTAGGTATGGTAGAATCGTATCTACACTATAATTAATTTTATGGAGTGCAAACTTTGCAAATCCTTTTAGAACTTATTAATACGGTCATCTAATTTTTTTATAGTTTTAGATCAGTGATTCCCAAAGTGGGCGATATCGCTGGAACGATCCAGGGGGGCGATAGTAGCCTCGGATGCATTTGGGGGGCGGTGAATAAAAATAAGAAGGCGGTTAAAGCTTAAAAAAGGAAAAGAAGATAAGAAGATTTAGAAAAACCATTCGTACATACTTCATCTGTTGCGTAACATAGTGTAACATTATTTTCCAAATAAACACACAAAATGCAAGTTACATATTTAAGTATTTATTCCATGAAGTCTATTTACCATTATTAAATGTTCTTATTCTTCTTCATACCATTTATTACTATTCTCCGTTTCTTTAATTTTACTTTATCACACTCTTTAATACACCATCCACGAAGGCAACACATTACACCAATTCTCAAAAAAATAGGATGGTTAACACTAGAAAAAAGAAGATGGATACACTTAAGCTGCATAATATATAATGTTATACAAACTGGACAGCCAAACTACCTATACAAAAAAATGGATAAACGCACAGTAGTACATAACATTTCTACAAAACATCGTAAAATTACTCTAAGTGTACCAGGGCACAACAAAGAACAGTACAAAAGAAGCTTCACGTATCAGGCAGTAAACATCTACAACCAACTTCCAGCCCAATTAAAAAAACTGACACCAAAAATCTTCAAAAGTACATTAATAAAACTTCTTAAAAATGATCAGTTAGTAATAAATTAAATATAATGTATATTATTAGATAAATACTTCATTACTACTAAGTTACTTATTGCTATATTACTAATATGTTAAAATTAAGGCGGTTGAAAACCAATTTTAAATTGACACCTAGGCCTATTTGTATATTTTGCAAATTAACTGCTTTATTATTCAACATTTTTTTAGTCAAAATACAGGTTACAAATTCAGAAAAGATTTGTTTATTTTAAAAATATCATTTTCTCTAGCAATAATAATTTATACAAAATTTCTATATGGTATATTTTATTATAACATTTCATAATTGACTTTTTCAGATAATCATTTGAGTTTGGCTTTCACTTTAGTTATTCCGATTGTCAGTTAATACCTAGAAATTAAAATCTAAGCTCTGATGTTACCAAACAACTATCCCAACTAAATCGACTTATATGCTCGAACCTTTTTAATAAACTATTCGCAATTTAACAGTAACTGTATCTAATGTATCATTCGTTAAACAATTCTCAAATATTTATGTTGTACTTTTAATGTATAAATCCTTCCTTGTACTTTTTAATTGCTAATTAATTTATTCTTTCAAAATAATTTCCAACCTAGAAATACTCTTATAAATAATCAGCAGTCTCAAGAAGCTACCACTACAATATCTTTCTGTTTGTTCGCTTAAAAAATCTAGATTTCCAGGGGGCGCTGAGTAATTTTTTTTCAGGGAAGGGGGCGGTAGGCCAAATAAGTTTGGGAACCGCTGTTTTAGATTCATCTGCTGGGAGTTTCCCTACGAATTCTGAGTATTGCACTTTTGTATTATTCCTTGGCGACATCGCGATTGCCGCAAATTACGCACAACAAAGAGCAACATCCTACAGGTTGCATATGAGCTTTTATGGTGTTTGTGCGTTGCTATCTATTAAATAAAATACGTTGAAATATAATTAATTTTGAGGCGAGGTAAATCTGATAACATGGGATTTAGACATAATTTAATTGTGTTATTAACGAATATTCTAGTTCGAGTAATTCGTACAAAACAGATAAAGAAGCCTATGTTTCGATAAAGAATGACAATGTACTTACTTCCCTATAGAAGTGAATTATTTACATCCCGCATTTACTATAACTGACGAGATGCCATTATCACTTCTACTATTATCCATTTTTAATCAGAATATAGTCACAAAGCTCACAAAATTGCATGTATTTACGCATTTTTTCCAAGAATTTTTCACAGTGCGTTTATAACTGTCAAACAAAACATCACAGCACTATAGCTACGCCCCATGCTCCAGAAATAGGCTACCACAATTTAGAAAATGTAATAATTTTACATTAGGGAATATTGATAGTGAAAAAAAATTATGTACTTTACACAGGATGTAGGAAAATTTACACTACCTAGCGCCCTGCTACCGTCCTTTGCTTCGCTCACTCAGGCATCAAACGATCCTCGGTAGTGTAAATCTTACCACCCTTGTGAAGTAATATACTATTTACAAATGCATAAAAAATCTGCTTATAGTAAACCAGCACATAGCTACTTACCAATGCACATTATATTGAAAATAAATCCATTCTGGATGCTTTTGGAAACGAGCTGATCCGGAAGGCTATCAAATCCTACGTGACCTGATAGTTTCAGGTTACGTAAATGATTTTCCATCTACAAACAAAACAAAATTTTAAAAACTAACAACAGAATTAATGACATCAAGATAAATTGTGGTTGCGAGGTCTATAGATAATGTCAGTTTGTTTATTATAAAGCAATGTAACAATTAAATTTCCATGACCATTAGGTGTGTTAACCAAGTACCGATAACATAACAACAGTTGCATATTAAGTATTTGCTTACTGTTAATTTTTCTATATATGTAGTGTCCTTATTTCACCTTTTGAAATATTAAAATGAGGTTAAAATTTATTAACTGTCAGCTAGGTAAAACTGCTCAAATACAATATAAATTCCTTATCATCGATCTTATAGGTCCCCTCTCAGTAATAATCTGTAGATGTGTTTTACATTACTTTCTACTCATGCAGTTTTAATTGAATATTTAGGAAAGTATAAATGAAACCTATAGTACGTATGTAAATAAAGGTGATTTTAACTGGGTATTTTTAAAATGTTCCTCTGCTTCTAGTTAATCAAGAAAAGTAAACTTGATTACAGTAACAATAATGTAGTTTAAAACTTCTAAATAAATGTATCAAAGTAGCCATGTAGCTTTTCTGTCGGCGCTTACACATTGCTTTCAACATATTAGCAATTTTAAACGGGTAGATGAGGGATTTAATAAATATTTATAAACTTTGCAAATGAGTAATAAATATGTGATAATGACAGCAAACCAACTGAATTCCAAAAGTAAACAAATACAATGCCAACGCCCTAAGGAGTAAACGACCTGCAATGAGATGAATTATAAAAGAAGCGACTACTTACGATAGGTTTTTGTACATCAACACCCGCCATGATTCTGCTGAAACAACGGACTGCGTTTAATTGATTCAATAAATGTAGAATATTATAATGCAACGGTAACAACAGCAACGTTCCTCAAATCTCTCCCAAAACTGTCAACTACGACCATACTGCGACTGCGCAAAAACTTTCTAAACATATTTTTGTCAGCAGTACCAACTTAAGTATAAAAGCTGTTTCACGTCACTGCCAACTACTAATATTAACACTTTCTACACCGTACATACCGGGTGGCTACAAAAAGAATGCGTCCTGTTTGACAAGAGCTTCTCACCAAGAAGACTGTACTAAAGAGATGTAACTTGCTATGACGGCTGGTCTCGGCTGCGTATGTTAGCACCGGCCTGACAGGTCTTATATATTCTGGATTTATATTCTGTGGTGAGGTGTTTGTTTTTCCATATAACTTGTTTTAGACGGTCCGAGATGGTGGCTTTACTTATCTGTTGCCTCACTTCGTTTTTAAGGTTTCCACAACTTGAAATTTCTGTTCCTAAGTAATTAAAGGTCATTACCTGTTCTAGCGATAGGTTGTTCATTGCCAATTTGCCGCGTAATGGTTCTTTTGAGATGGCCATTGATTTTGTTTTTGTTGTGGAGATTGACATGTTACAAGTTTCGGCAGCAATTTTGAATGTACGGAGAAGTCTTTGTAAGGCATTTTCAGACTCCATTTTTAAAACTGCATCATCCGCATAGCATTAGTAATCAACGTATTAAGAGGGGTAACCCAGTTTTAACATTCGAGCATATTTTTACCACTCGAGCGAGCGCAGCCAAGCAAGAGTGGTAATTTATGTGAGAAATGTTAAGACGGTTACCCCTCGAAATGCGTTCATTAGTTTATTGTTCATTGAGGCAATAATTTTGAATCAATACTCATTACTAAAAACTGCTAAATCGAAATCGGACTACCATGAATATGTGTGATGTTGCTACAGTGCATGTTAAATGAGTGGTTGCATGTTAAATGTATCTTAACATTCGAGGACGCGATCATGTTAAACACTGTTTAACATTTCAATGAACAATAAAAGATATTTATAAGGTTTTGTCGAAGCTTGTAACCGAGATCACGTGTTTTCACGGCTTCTATTCTCTTGTCCATGATGCAATTGAACATTAGTGGGCTTAGACTATCTCCTTGACAAATTCCCGTGATTGTTTTTATTTCTTTTGAACGTTGTCTGTTGACCCTTATTTTTGTTGTGTTGTTGGTGTTCATGTCTTTTATTAGTTTAATGTATTCTTGAGGGATCCCTTTTTCTTTTAATATATATTGCAATAGTTTAATGCTTAAAGTAATTCTGGTTGCCTAGGTAACATAAACTGAATATTCAAAATGAGCACAGAATTAAGGATTTTATCTATTGAAATGAAGCCAGTGATTTTACAGTAATAAACGTAGATACTCGATATGAGGAGCAGTAAATGTAATTTGAGAAAGAAAGGTTGGCATTAAATTGACAGAGTTCGAAAGGATTACATTCATGGATTTAATCATAATAAATGATTGGGATGGCAATTGCAGACTGAATTATGTAGCTGAAAGGTTTTAGTTGTGTGAAGTCAGTACGATGATATTAATTTTAATATCACACAGAAATGGAGTGCGACGTACAGAAATTATGAGCGTGTTGTGGTAATTAAAGGTTATTGTACCAATGAACGGTAAGATGACTGAAGGGAAAATAAATTAGACAGAACAGTACGAAAAAGTAAGAACGTTATAAAAGCAATTAAAACTCAAGTGTCGGTGCATTTAAAAACTCATGTGTAAAAAGCAGAGTATAAAAAAGTTGTATTGCGTTGAACATTTACAAGAAAAGAAAATTTTTAGCATTTAATAAAAGACAATTTAGAATTTAAGAAAAGAACAGTGTATCAAAACTTTAGTCTGTAAGTAAAAAATTGTACATAAAAACTTAATTAGATAAAACAAATGTTATTCATAGTTGCTAGGTAATGAAATTGTCAGTTGAAAAAAAAAGAATCAACAAGCCTTAATTTAGTTAGCTGGGGTTAATTTGGCTCCCAGAAATTAACAGTTGTTATCAATAAAAAGTTACAATTTGTTACCCAAAGAGTGTTTTAATTGTTCTCCAAGTCGTTGTGCATATGTGGGTATATAATTTGTCCAGATAGCGAATCCCGGTGAAAAGGGAAATCCATCCGCAAGAATTGCCAGAGTGCGTTCCACTTCAGAGGCCTTTTACGAGGAGGTACCTACCACATCGGCCAGCCAGAAACCCAGGTGCAGCCTTTAGAGCAGTCCCTCAGGATAGCCAGGGTACAGAAATTAGCAACAGGAAGCCATCAGCAAGCCGACAATTGAGGTTGCGTCACCTGAAACCGTTGCTCGACGAGGAAGTCTTCAGTTGCCAGGTATTTACCACAGCTTCCAATTGCCGCAGGTCTTTAAAATCAAAGGCTTCATCAAGAGCAGGCTTTTTAGCAGCCGTACGTGCAGATTCCAGTCCCCAGGCCCTTTCCAGAATTTCGTAATTTGCTTAGCGTTCTTTGAAAATGCAATTTGCAGCATTAAAGCGGAAATCAAACAAATGAAAACCGCCCCGTCCTTTGGCGTTCTAAAACAAAACAAATTTGCCGGAAATGACGTAACAGTAATTTGAATACGTTAACTGATGTAGTTTTGCCGTTTTGGTCTGTTTTGAATTCAATTTGCACTGTTTTTTGTGCGAGCAAACCATTTTGAGGTTGGATTAAATTATAGGTTATAAACATGTTGGTCATACAGTCATGCATCTGTCATACTTGTTAATAATTGTGGAGAGTGGCAATTTTGCTACAGATTTGGTGAACCTAACCTAAGATTAAAAGTCATTTCATGCTACACCGGAGCTTAGCCACATTTAATTTACAAATAAATAGAATACAAAGGCGCAGTAAACCATGCTCTTGGCAAGTCAAAATAATTACAATATTTTTAATTAGACCCGGCTTGACATAATTAATTTATTATTAAAACCACTTAATATTTTTGTTAGGTATTTTTTTATTAAATCAGTTCTGAATATAAGGGCTTTACCTATACCCATAGATTCTTCTATTATAACAATATATGATGTCTAAGTTTTACGTTGTTGAACGCTTGCGTTAGGTCTATGAAACAAATGAAAGCTGGCGTGTTATATTCGAGTGCTTTCTCTATAAATTTTCGAAGGATGAATAGTGCGTCTACTGTTGATCTGTTTTTTTGGAAGCCGTGTTGTTCTTCACTTATGTGAATTGTGCTAAGGCTATCTGTTGCCATTACGCTTGTGAAGAGTTTCATTCCTATAATTTGATGGTTCCTTTTTATCGCTTTTTTTAAATAATAGGACGGTGACACTCTGTTTCCACTCTGCTGGAACCTTGCCTTGAAATAATTTTGTTATCTCCCATAAAAGCGATTTTCCGCCGTATTTGATGAATTCGTTACTTATGGCGTGTTCGTTGGGAATTTTTTTGTTTTTTAATTTTTTAATTGCGTCCTTGATTTGTTCTTCTGTCATTGTTGTTGTTATTATGTTTTAGAGTTCTCCACCTTCTATTTCTTCCTCTTCCTCGTTTTCGTGTTGCTATTGTCATAAAGTTGTTCGAAATAGGTACTGTTCTCAAATTGCCTCATTCGCCGTTTTTACTTCTATGTCTTCATTTGTATTTTTCTTTAGACCTCTTAATAACTTCCAGATTCTTTTTTGTGTTCCATACATAATGTGTTCTGCGTCTGCGCTGAATTTCTGCCAGTAGTCGTTTTTTATTTGACATATTCTACTATTTACTTTATTTCTTATTCTACCATAGTTATCGTAAGCCTCTCTAGTCTGTTTACTTTTAAATTCTAGAAATGCCTTTTTCTTTTCTTTCGTTATTTATTTGATCTCCAGTGTAAACCATGGTTTTGTGTTCTGTCTGGTGTTTATATTTACTTTTCTTCTTCTAATTGCTTCTTCAGCTGCTTTATGTATGTTGGTTTTTAGGGTTCTCCAATTAGAGTCTATATCATCCATTTCATTAATTAGTTTATTCGTGATATGCTGGTTTAGACGATTTGTTACGGTATTAAAAGAACTTTACGACACCCACCCAAGGTGAGCATCGCACCACGGAATCAGTCCTGAAAAACTGGCACACTTGCCCTGAGATCGGCTCAAAATAGGCTAAAGGCCACGGCTGGAACGCTGAGGGAGTCGGGCGTGAGTCACACGACACGTTCTGGGCAAGCGTGTTGCGGCATATATATATATATATATATATATATATAGGGTATGTCAGAATTATGAGGGCGCCACCAAGCCTGTCTTAACCCGACTAACCGGACCTGGACGGTTAGACGGGAGCGAAGCACGCAAAATACTCCGACGATAGGATTACTCAAGAGTTGCAAGGTCAAATAACAATTTCGAGATTGCCTTATGCAAAGATTGTAATTAGGTGCCAATCCGACCGCGACTACGCAGCTGTCTCACCCACCTGTACGCTCAAAGCTCCCTCGTCCCGTCGCACAATAATCAGTACACTGAAGGGGGCGCTTATCTGAAACAGAACATGCACAAGTCGAAACAAAACAATAGTTCCCTTAACTAACAAATCATGTATTGAATCACGGGTTACAGTGGGGCAGCGGAGTGCGTCGCCCTATATCTATGAATAGATTATATCTAAGAAAACACCAGCTGGCGCGCGCTCTAAACCTAGCGACAGATGTTGAACAGTAATGAACAAAGTAGCACTTGTAACATAGACAGTCTGTAATTTGGAATGAATGTACAAATATGCGGGCGCGACGCCTTATGCAACAAACAGTAATGCAAGCCCTTGTAAAATAGTCAGTCTGTAATTCGGAATGAACGCACAAATATGACGACAGTGCCTGTAGGCACAAGAGATGTGGCGGGCTCGCTCGCGGCGTCCCAATACAGCTCGTACGCGGGGCTTAATGCTCTCCGCGAGACAGGTACACTCGCGTTCACAGCGGTAATCAGTTCAAAGACACATACCTTAATATGTAGGCGGTTGGGGCGCCTGGTACAGTTGAGTTGCGGCAGGCTGCAGTCTTAGGTGGCAGGTACATTCGATGTTCGACGGCTATAGAGATGAGTGGGCATCCGCCATACTGGCGACGTGAGACGCGTCAGGACGCGTACAACTGGACGACGAAAAATGGGCCACTTACGTTCTGCGAGACAGATCCTCGAATGTCGAGATGAAGGGGACGACCCCTTATTTACGGGAGCAGAAACTGGACTCAAGATGCACCCACGCTACGCCGAAATAATTCGGAGCACGCACAAACACAACACCTCTCGAAGGTGAAACCATTCTCGCAGCGCTCGCTGCCACAGCTCGAGACGGGCAACGGAAAAGAGGGCCTCCACGGCAACAATACTAAAAGGACAGCGGCAGGCGTCCTCGGGCACCTAAGGGGCCGAAGGACGCCGCCTGGATAACACAACCACCAAACGAACGCTTTCTGCAACGGGCTGCGATCAACTGCCCAGAGGGAAGCGCTGCCACAGGTCACATGGGTCGCGTCCCCACGTGACTAAACCTCGGCAGCCAATCGCGAGGCGATAAAATGAAACAAATTAATGCCGGCGACAATGGTAGCACGCCACAACGGCGTGTTTTCTAGAAGATTCGGAATTCTTGCGAGCGATAACGCTCGGCTGCCAAAGCGCCATCAGAGGGGCGCTCCAACCGACGAGAAATACTGCGTTTGGGGCCAAATATGTGCAAAATCATGATTCTGGAATTAGGCGATGGAGCCAAATAAGGAACTAAAAGGGTTTAGCATACGGGCACGCTGCCCTAAAGCCTAGGTGGCTATTTAAAATACCAAAATGACCTGAATCAAATGTGCGGAAGATGAGATTGTACTTGTGCGCAAAGATTGAAAATGGTTTTAACATAGCAACAAGTTGCCCTAAAGGCGTGAAATGCAATTAAGCATCTACAACAGCAAAATGACTTAACAGATTAATGTATAGCTATTGTGTACTTAGATCTGTAAGTGATTGGGTATTGAATTTTTCTGTATATACTGATATATACTGGATTTAAACACTTAAACTCCAGA
Organism: Agriotes lineatus; assembly: GCA_940337035.1. Lineage (NCBI taxonomy): Eukaryota > Metazoa > Arthropoda > Insecta > Coleoptera > Elateridae > Agriotes > Agriotes lineatus. The sequence goes on along the minus strand of CALNHX010000729.1, from coordinate 110,626 downwards.
ATACTCCTACTTAAACAAACAAATTTACGAAGTCGTCTTATGTTTTCAAACGGCTTTCTTCGCAGTTTTCGCCTGCCATAAACTTTTTCTTGGAAAGCATTCCACATTGAAAAATAATATGTTAGTAAATTTAAATTTAAGAATAAGCACTAAGGCAATAAAGCATCTTTAGCGCTGATTGCTAATATCTAAAAATATACAGGGTCTTCCATTTAAAAAACCAAAGTCGTGTATCACTGCTCAAAAATAGGAGGCCATGGCTTAAGTTGGTTTATGTTAATTTGTAGATGGTGTACTGGCATTTAAAACAAAAAAGTGTTTTTCGATATCTCTATTATTAACGAAGTTATAAGCTATCTAGCGATCTACAAACACCCTGTACAGTCCATTTTTCTTGCATATAAAAATGAAAATCCCGAAATTCTAGAGAAACCATTTACAAGCATTGTCACTAGGTTGCATTGTGTACAGCTTACAGCGACTATATAATCACAGTGTGGCCATACGGTGGTCATATTTTCTATTGGATGAACGCAAAATCCGCCATTAGTTTTCCAAGTTATTGTCATTTTTAACACTATACAGAATGTTTAGTTACAAAAAGTTACTAATGTCAAAATAAGACATTGGTATTTTATAATTTATCAAATGTAGTTTAGTTACCGAACTAGATCAAAATAGATCTACATAAACTTGAGCCAGGTTACGAAGGCGAGCCATGTAAACAAAGATTCTGACAGTTCTCAGTGCAGCCGAAAGGAGTTTCACACGGTGCGCATTTTACGTAAACGTCCGTTGTATGTTGGTGTAATAGTATATTCTATGTTACGAGCTGAAAGTGCATTCTTGCAGCTTGCGCATGAATATTGCTGGTTGAGACGCGAAATCAGCAATCATGCAAAAGCGGCAAGCGCAATTTTAGCTTAAAACATAATACTATTTTTTCGACGACTGAGCATATTATTAAGGCGAAAATAATAATATTTCATCGAAAAAAATAATTGACAGTCAACTTAAAATTACTCGCGTAGTCTATGACGTGTGATGTGATTATTTAAACAAATGACGGGCGTTGTCAAGGAAACATTCGGACGTGGCTACCTATTTTGCTCACGCGGAAACTTAAAACGCTCAGCGAGCGGCAAAGTGATGAAAACGCACGCTCAGCGGCGAATGTCAACTTTCTGTTGTCAAATGACAGTGAGAAAAATATACTTTCGATGTCAGTCGTCGAAAAAAGAAATTACGGCACAACAAAACAACGCTCATTCCTCCTCTAGTGTAAAGGCGCGCCAAGATGACTGTACTCCTATGTATAAGATGGCGGTTTGATCTAAGTAGGTAGAACTTCCTGAAATTTTGTATAGAGCCATAATTTTTCATTATGAACAACTTTTTTTAGTAAAATGTTACCGGATTATAAACAAAAAGGGTAGTTTACCTGAAAACAAAATACAATTTATTTGCAAATAAATTTCGCGCATATCTAGGAAACTAAAAATCTTTTATTACAAGTATTTTTGCATATTAGTCATTATTTGACATGAGGAAAAAGTTCCCAAGTTTATGCGTATAAGTTGAGAATCACCCTGACATAATACATATCTCAACAACAAAATCTCTAATGCGAAAAATTATATGCCTGAGAGGGCAGCCACGAAGATTGATATCTATATATCTTAAGAACAACTTACTACATTAAAATTGTGGTTTAATAATTTGATAAAGTTGCAAAGATTCATAGCAAAACCAAAATCAGTAACAGACATAACTTGGTTGGCAAGTTGCAAAAATACTGTTATAGGCGAATTACACTTAAACGGTTGTGAAAGTACAGCAAAAATTGCTGTCGGTCGTAAGGTTCAAGTAGGGATTTTAAAATTTAGCAAAGCATGGATTTTAGAATCATAAATCATGTTGTTTAATAATTTATAACCAAACATTAAAACACTAAATTGTCTGCGATTTTCCAAACTCCAAGTTTGAAATGTTCTACGGAGCTCTATCGTTCTGGTATTTAAGTAATTTGGATAAGACTTGTATTTTTGAAATATAAATACCTGAAGAATCTATTTTGTACCGTTTCTATTTGTATTTTATGATGAAAAGTTTGACGATAACAGACAATAGATGCGTATTCTAGTTTTGGCCGTACAAAAGTATAGTATAAAATTTGTATTGATTTTATTTGTTTAAATTGTTTCGTTTGCCTAATAATAAAATCCAAGCTGCGTGATGCCTCTCCACAAATTCATTCAACATGAGAATCAAATCTTAACTTGGAATCATATTCAACTCCCAAATCTTTAACAATTTTGATTTCTGTCAAATTGACGCTGTTCATTTGATCATTAATAGTTATTTACTATACAAGTGGGATAACAGCATCATTAATATAGGTGTGTGTAAGTTACAAACGAGTGCGTAGCACGAGTTATGTAAGCACACAAGTACATATATTAATGATGCATTATCACACATGTATTGTACAAAATTTTATCTACGGCTGCCTAAAATTGAGAAAAGTGCATTAAGAGAAATGTCAGATCTGTCATTTTCAAAAATATTTTAGTAGGCAAATGTCATTATGTCATTCATTTAACACTATTTCAGTTAGGTAATGAAGTCATTACACAACTCAGTTGGGTAATGAAACCATTACATAACTGAGTGGTGTAATGAGCTTCATTACCTAACTGAAATAGTGTCAAATGAGTGACGTAATGAGTTACTTATCCCACTGGAGTAGATAAATAGTATTTTATTCTGTGTAGTTGTTATGACCATTTTATGACATTTGGATACATTAAAATGTAATTTATTAATTAAACTCTTGCAAACTACAACAATCATTAATCGTTTCTATTTTTTTATATAACTTCATATCATCTGCGAATAATAGGCACTTTGAATGTCGAATACAATCTGGTAAAGCATTTATAAATATTAAAAATAACAATGGCCCCAGATTTGAGCCTTGTGAAACGCCTGAGTTTGCTTTAAATTTACCAGATGTATTTCCATCATGCTTTGCAACAAAGTGCCTATTTTGCATGTATGATATAAATAGCCTTAACGTATTTGAAGTAAGTCCATTACGGTACAATTTCTAAAGTAAGATGTCATGATCGACTCGATCAAAGGCTTTTACAAAGTCAGTATATATTACAACGGTTTGAAATTTATTTTCTAGATTAGTCTTAATGTCATGAACAAAATTTGTCAAATTCGTATTAACGGATTTTTTTGAAACGAAACCATGTTGGCAATCGTTAATATAGGGGTTTCGTGATTCTAAATTTTATCGTACATGATTTGTCCGAATACTTTAGCGATAGCAAGTAAAGTTGTATGGGTCTATAATTTTCCACAGTTGATCTATCACCAGATTTGAAAATAGGTGTTACTAAGTCAGTCTTCCAACATTCACGAAATAAACCGGTTTGTAGACACAAGTTAAAAATATAAAGTCGAAGTTCTTTAAGCCAGTCTGCATAAGCCTTTATAGCATACGGTGGGATTTTGTCTATTCTAGCTGATTTCTTTGGATAAAGCTTTTTAATAGCTCGATCGTAATCAAGCTGCGTAATCACTTCAATATTCAACAAGCTACTCGTATAGACGACATCATCAAATTGAACGGTATAAGTCGCTGGAATTCATTATAGACAGATTGAAAGAAAATAGCAAAATTATCGGCAATTCTATTCGTTTCTATTTCGTGACCATTCATTTTCATTGTAACATGTGAATCGTTCGTCTGTTTTTCTTTTATGTAAGACCAAAGTTGCTTAGAATCATGGTATAAGGACTGTTCAATATTATTTATGTAGTTAGTGTGTGCATCTCTTATATATTTTATTAAATTTTCTCCGTATGTCTGAAAAACGATTGTAGTGATCAGCAGAAACGTGTCTTACTTTTTTAAATTTATTCTTTCCTTTGAAGCACTTTCTAATTTTGTTAGTAAACCAACGGGAAAATGAGCTGAACTGTATTTTACTTTAGACACAGTAGTGTCCATTATAGAATAGAAGATACCTATTGTAAAATTCTTGCAATGCAGTATTTACATTATTTTGAGATAATACAGATGTCCCATCAGCTGCGCGAACAAGTTTAGTGAATACTTCGAAATTACCGCGTTTAAAGTTATAATGCATAAAATTAGAATTTATAATTTAATAATATGAGGCTGATTGAGAAGCAGAAGGATCCTTTATATAATAGACGTGTCCGTCCGGGACGCATATTTGTAAGCAGCAGACGCGTCCGCCAAAGGACGCGAGCCGAAGTAGAGTTGTATACAGATTGTCCGAAATCCGTTTTGAACATAGTAAATTAATGAGTGTGACAAGGAAGACATAAACAAAATGAGTAGCAGGACAAAGATAGAACGTAATCATGGTTAGCTAAACTTTTAAACTAAAATTAAGTCAATGAAACAAACAAACACTTCTGACAACTATTTTAGCTGTTGTTAAGAGTATAATGTGAGGTTTAAATAATTAAAATAATTATGTGAATAGTAAACAATATTATATTTAAACCTCACTTTATACTCTTAACAACAGCTAAAATATTTGTCAGAAGTGTTTGTTTGTTTCATTGACTTAATTTTAGTTTAAAAATTTAGCTAGCCATGATCACATTCTGTCTTTATCCTGCTACTCATTTTGTTTATGTTTTCCTTGTCGCACTCATTAATTTCCTATGTTCAAAACGGATTTCGGACAACCTGTATAGCAGACGAGTCAGGCAAAACCGCTTGATAAACGGCAGACACGTGAGAGTAGCAAAAATGTGCGGAATAAAGAGATGTATATAGCAGATGAGTGAGATGGATTTTTGCCTAAAGTATCTGTTATTTACTGAATAAAAGGTCTTAAGGGCTCTTTACTTTTGTATAAATATACAGGAATGTTCCATTGATTTGCCATACTTTTTTGGGAACATTTTCTCGATTTGTAAAAAAAATATTTTATTGGTATCTACAATTTAGTAAAAAATTCAGGTCCAAAAGAAAAAAGTTAGAGGGGTAGTTAAAATCTAATCAATATGGCTGTACCTACATTATGGAAATGTAATCTATTTTATTGAACAATATAAATCTACATCTATTATTACGAACATTAATGTATGTGCACAAGAGTAAAAACAACCATAAATGTAATCTACTTTATTGCTTAATATGTATGTGTTATTGCAGACGTAAGTGCATGCGCAATTTTTATTCACTTTTTAAATTTATTAGCGCCTAGTGCAATATTTTTTTAATGCACAGTAGTATTGCGGCACCGAAACTGGAGCAACCTGTCAATCAAACGATTAATTAAATCCGCGGATTAATTCCGCGGTTTGACCCAATTAATTTCGCGGTTTGATCTATTTAATTTTCATATGTGCTACTGATTAAATTACGCATTAGCTTCCGATTAAATTACGCCCGGCCATTTTTAATTTGCTTCTGGAATTACACGGCGGCCATCTTGGTTTTCTGGCGCGAATATTTGAATTTAAATTTTTTCCGATTTTTTCTAAGTTCAATTTTTTGAATTTAAACTTCCCGGGGTGTCGGCCATCTTTGTTTTCTGCGTGCGCACTTCTCACGGCTGTCGTTTTTAATTTTGAATTTTCGGGGAAATATTTGAATTTCAAACTGATAGATCTATCTCGCTCTTCTGCTCCTTGGTTGTCTCTCTCTCTCTCTTGCATTCACAGAAGGGCTATTTATATTTAAAAAAGCTATTTGCGTCGGGCCCCAAGTGGGATTTGAACCCTAGTTTTCTGGCCATCAGTCTTAGGCCCCTTCCGCAGAGCCACCGAAGCTTCTTGGATATAAAGGGTTTGAACAAAACGTCATTTCCCTGCTCTGACGTCACGCTGCCAGAATTTAAAACAAACTATTTTTTGAGAAATATGATTTATAAGAACGGGAATGTATAGCTTATTGTGTTTAAAGGTAGATACAATTTTAAAAAAATTAGATTTGTAACAGCTTTTGCTAGAAATAATTATTTTTATAATTTGCAATATACTCATTGTTCCACCCTGCTGGAAATTGCCGTTCGGCCGCAGAAAATTTGAAAGCTATATGAATAGAAATAATTACTTTATTTTATATAGCCAAACCACTGCATTACTTTATTCAAAACTCATTATAATATTACGCATTAGCTTCTGGTTAAATTACGCGATTTAGATTCGTTTAATTGTGATTCGATTAGATAACGTCCTTGGGTTTAGAATGATGGTTTCAGGAGCACGATGAGTAATTTTATCACATTCCTTTAGCTGAAACATCAATATGAGGCTATTATCCATTTTTCATATTTGAAATGCTAGAATATGATTAATTTTATGCTGCTATGCGTAATTACAAAAGACATTATAGCCCCGAGGAGGCTTTCTATTTTGTCATCCTCAAATGGCCTAACAGGTCGTTGCCTGTCGGCCACAATTATATATAGCGGCAATAAGATAACATGAACAAGAAGATACACGTACTGCTTGAGTAAGAAAGGGATAAACATAGTAGCAAATATTCGTTGTAACACCGAGATTGACATGTTTGGTTTTATTTTATAAGTAAGCGTCTGAAATTGTGTCATTATATCGATCAAAACTGCATTTTAGTTTAAAAAATTCCAGTATAAATGCAAACGGACGAAAATAAAAACGCAATTGACCACAAATTAACATAAATTTGAATAAAACAGAGAATTTCGTTGAAAAATGTTCTGTTTTAGTTTTAAAAATTCCAGTATAAATGCAAATGGCCGAAAATAAAAACGCAATTGACCACAAAGTAACATAATTTTGAATAAAAACACACAATTTCGTTGAAAAAATGTTCTGTTTCACTTAAAATTTTACAAAACTGACATCATGTTACTTGAAATTATACAAAAAACGACATTTTTATCCAATAAGCGATAAAGAATACGCCATCCCACATCATTTCACTTAAAAATTATCACATTTCGTCTTACAAAACGCTTTATAATAAAGAAAATGATGCAAAAACTGTTTTAAGAGTTATTTCTAAGCATAATTTTGCAAATGTTTTACACTTTTTTCTCTAACTTGTTGCAATTTTAGCAAGATTTAACTAAAAAACACGTAATTTCGTTGAAAAAATGTTCTGGCCCCGTCATTTCACTTAACATTTTACAAAACTGACATCATATCACTTGAAATTATACAAAATATATGTATGTTGATCACAAATTAACATAAACTTGAATAAAACACACAATTTCGTTGAAAAATTTTGCAAATGTTTTACACTTTTTATAAAATGTATCGCACAAAATTAAAAGAAATCACAATTTCATTGAAAAATCTTCTACCACAAGCATCTCGATAAGCAAAATATCAGTTACTTAGGCTCATTGTTCATTTTTATTACGAAAATTAACTCAAAATTGAACAAAACTCACACAATTACACATCATGTCACATACATTTTTACAAAATCGACATCATGTTACATAAACTATGCATAATTTTGCAAATGTTTTACACTTTTTTATAAAATGCATCGCTCAAAATTCAAAGAAATCGCAATTTCGTTGAAAAAATCTACTACCACAATCATTTCGATAAACAAAATTCAAAAATTCTTATACTTTTGATGGAAATATATGTATGTTGACCACAAATTAACATAATTTTTGAATAAAAACGCGCAATTCGTTGAACAAAATGTTCTGACACCATCAAAACACGCAATTTAATTGAAAAATCTTCTACCACAAGTATCTCGATAAGCAAAATTTCAGTTACGTAGGCTCATTGCTCATTTTTATTACGAAAATTAACTCAAAATTGAACAAAAATCACACAATTACACAACATCTCACATAAATTTTAACAAAAATCGACATCATGTCACATAAATTATACAAAAAATGACATTTTAATTCAACACACGATGAAAATTTTATTAAAATCACCCAATTACACATTATCTCACATACATTTTTACAAAAACTGACATCATGTCACTTGAAATTATACAAAATATATATATGTTGACCACAAATTAACATAAATTTGAATAAAAACACGTAATTTCGTTGAAAAAATGTTCTGGCCCCGTCATTTCAGTTAAAATTTTACAAAACTGCCATCATATCACTTGAAATTATACAAAATATATGTATGTTGATCACAAATTAACATAAACCTGAACACACAATTTCGTTGAAAAATTTGCAAATGTTTTACACTTTTTATAAAATGTATCGCACAAAATTAAAAGAAATCACAATTTTTAAATTATATCACGCCATTATGAAATCGTAGATTGATTTTTTTTGAAATTTTACACTTTGTAACTGTAAAATAACTTCAAATACTAATATTTTAGCTTTAGATTTTGTAATTATTGCAGATTCGTGAAAAACAAAAGCAGAGTAGAAATAAAAAAACACAAACACTTTGTAATAAACAAATATATTGTTCTTATTTCGTATAATACTTAATAATATAAAAATAAATGTACAGCTGAATGTCTTATTTTCTAAAAATTCGCTAGCAATTTACAAAACTGTAGTTTGAGGTGTACAACATTTCAAATTAAAAAGGCTGCAAGTAATAAAATCAGAATTTCATTGTGTCATTTTAAAGTTTAAGATACTCCCAATCTAGAATTCCCTTCGTTTTCGATGTTGATGACATCTGCCTTAGAGGCATTTTTCTAACGGCCCTTTTTTGGAGGCGTTTCTTTATCGGCGTTCTTCTGACTGAACCTTTTTGATGTGGACTTTGATGAGTAGCTGGTGTTTTTAATTTATATTCTAAATGGGGCTCGCAGTTATCAGTTTCCATTTCGGTTTTTCCTGTAGTATCAGTCAGGGCTGGCTTCTTTTGCTGTTTAGGTTTAGTTAGCAACACTTAAGCAACGTTAAGGCCTTTGATGTAATCAGCAAACTGTAGGCGTCCGGGTGGATTATTAGTTTTTCGAGGCCTCAGAGTGTCGTGAACTAAACCGACTATGTTAGACGTCGGTAAAATTTCACCCTTTATAGTAACGGTACCCTTGTGATCCCAGCTCACATCGTTTGAGGCACTCAAAATGCGTAGGAAAACTTCAGCTTTTTTCTTAAAAGTTTTGGGAAGTGTAGATAAAATAACGGCATTTGATATGCTGTTACTGGTTGATTCAATAGGTATTTTGATTGGCTGCCGTGCCTGATTTGTGAAATGAAGGAATCTTTGTAAGACGTGGTTGTACTGTCCCCATTTATCGTGATCAGTTAATTGGGACTTTAAAAAACTTTTTGCATTTCGTCATCAAGCTGTGATAATATATTTTTCTCCGTATTCTCGCTAGACTTAAGACGTTGGACAAATTCCGGCGATACAATCAACATCTTCCGCTCTTGGTCCATTTTAGTCGAAAAGGAGCTCAGTCGTTTGTTCTGGTAGAGCCGTCGTGAATAAACTAACTTAAAATCAAGACTTTCATAATAAATATATAAAAAAAATATGGCAGGTACGGGAATCGAACCCGTATTCTCTCTCGAGATCAGAGCTTAAATCGGACGCCTTAACCATTCGGCCAACCTGCCTCCCCTGTATAAACGAGCACTCTCTGCATAATTAAGAAAACATCTAGTTTAAAACCCTTCTATTTGCAATTTCAAACAATATTTCATATAAATTAAGCCATGTACAAATTTCGAAACTGGGTTTGATATATATTTTATCGAAAGACTTGACCCTAAGCTACCGTATTACTATTTGTCGTGATTCGTCATCGATGAATTTTACAAGAGCCAGGCTTCTGCTGTGTGACGCACGCAATGACTCCATCCCTTTTTATTTTAAAATTTGTAAAACCAGAGGTCCAGGATGCTGCCGCACCAGGTAACAGAGTACAATGGTTTAAAACGAGTTAGTGCGGCATCAGTCGGGCCTCTGGTTTTATAAAATTTTAAAATAAAAAGGTATGGATACATTGCGGGCGTCACACAGCAGAAGACTGGCTCTTGTAAAATTCATCGATGACGAATTACGACAAATAATAAAACGGCAGCTTAGGGTCAAGTCTTTCGATAAAATATATATCAAACCCAGTTTCGAAATTTGTACATGGCTTAATTTATATGAAATATTGTTTGAAATTGCTATGCAAATAGAAGGGTTTTAAACTAGATGTTTTCTTAATTATGCAGAGAGTGCTCGTTTATACAGGGGAGGCAGGTTGGCCGAATGGTTAAGGCGTCCGATTTAAGCTCTGATCTCGAGAGAGAATACGGGTTCGATTCCCGTACCTGCCATATTTTTTTTATATATTTATTATGAAAGTCTTGATTTTAAGTTAGTTTATTCACGACGGCTCTACCAGAACAAACGACTGAGCTCCTTTTCGACTAAAATGGACCAAGAGCGGAAGATGTTGATTGTATCGCCGGAATTTGTCCAACGTCTTAAGTCTAGCGAGAATACGGAGAAAAATATATTATCACAGCTTGATGACGAAATGCAAAAAGTTTTTTAAAGTCCCAATTAACTGATCACGATAAATGGGGACAGTACAACCACGTCTTACAAAGATTCCTTCATTTCACAAATCAGGCACGGCAGCCAATCAAAATACCTATTGAATCAACCAGTAACAGCCTATCAAATGCCGTTATTTTATCTACACTTCCCAAAACTTTTAAGAAAAAAGCTGAAGTTTTCCTACGCATTTTGAGTGCCTCAAACGATGTGAGCTGGGATCACAAGGGTACCGTTACTATAAAGGGTGAAATTTTACCGACGTCTAACATAGTCGGTTTAGTTCACGACACTCTGAGGCCTCGAAAAACTAATAATCCACCCGGACGCCTACAGTTTGCTGATTACATCAAAGGCCTTAACGTTGCTTAAGTGTTGCTAACTAAACCTAAACAGCAAAAGAAGCCAGCCCTGACTGATACTACAGGAAAAACCAAAATGGAAACTGATAACTGCAAGCCCCATTTAGAATATAAATTAAAAACACCAGCTACTCATCAAAGTCCACATCAAAAAGGTTCAGTCAGAAGAACGCCGATAAAGAAACGCCTCCAAAAAAGGGCCGTTAGAAAAATGCCTCTAAGGCAGATGTCATCAACATCGAAAACGAAGGGAATTCTAGATTGGGAGTATCTTAAACTTTAAAATGACACAATGAAATTCTGATTTTATTACTTGCAGCCTTTTTAATTTGAAATGTTGTACACCTCAAACTACAGTTTTGTAAATTGCTAGCGAATTTTTAGAAAATAAGACATTCAGCTGTACATTTATTTTTATATTATTAAGTATTATACGAAATAAGAACAATATATTTGTTTATTACAAAGTGTTTGTGTTTTTTTATTTCTACTCTGCTTTTGTTTTTCACGAATCTGCAATAATTACAAAATCTAAAGCTAAAATATTAGTATTTGAAGTTATTTTACAGTTACAAAGTGTAAAATTTCAAAAAAAAAATCAATCTACGATTTCATAATGGCGTGATATAATTTAAAAATTGTGATTTCTTTTAATTTTGTGCGATACATTTTATAAAAAGTGTAAAACATTTGCAAATTTTTCAACGAAATTGTGTGTTCAGGTTTATGTTAATTTGTGATCAACATACATATATTTTGTATAATTTCAAGTGATATGATGGCAGTTTTGTAAAATTTTAAGTGAAATGACGGGGCCAGAACATTTTTTCAACAAAATTACGTGTTTTTATTCAAATTTATGTTAATTTGTGGTCAACATATATATATTTTGTATAATTTCAAGTGACATGATGTCAGTTTTTGTAAAAATGTATGTGAGATAATGTGTAATTGGGTGATTTTTATCAAATTTTCATCGTGTGTTGAATTAAAATGTCATTTTTTGTATAATTTATGTGACATGATGTCGATTTTTGTTAAAATTTATGTGAGATGTTGTGTAATTGTGTGATTTTTGTTCAATTTTGGGTTAATTTTCGTAATAAAAATAAGCAATGAGCCTACGTAACTGAAATTTTGCTTATCGAGATACTTGTGGTAGAAGATTTTTCAATTAAATTGCGTGTTTTGATGGTGTCAGAACATTTTGTTCAACGAATTGCGCGTTTTTATTCAAAAATTATGTTAATTTGTGGTCAACATACATATATTTCCATCAAAAGTATAAGAATTTTTGAATTTTGTTTATCGAAATGATTGTGGTAGTAGATTTTTTCAACGAAATTGCGATTTCTTTGAATTTTGAGCGATGCATTTTATAAAAAAGTGTAAAACATTTGCAAAATTATGCATAGTTTATGTAACATGATGTCGATTTTGTAAAAATGTATGTGACATGATGTGTAATTGTGTGAGTTTTGTTCAATTTTGAGTTAATTTTCGTAATAAAAATGAACAATGAGCCTAAGTAACTGATATTTTGCTTATCGAGATGCTTGTGGTAGAAGATTTTTCAATGAAATTGTGATTTCTTTTAATTTTGTGCGATACATTTTATAAAAAGTGTAAAACATTTGCAAAATTATGCTTAGAAATAACTCTTAAAACTGTTTTTGCATCATTTTCTTTATTATAAAGCGTTTTGTAAGACGAAATGTGATAATTTTTAAGTGAAATGATGTGGGATGGCGTATTCTTTATCGCTTATTGGATAAAAATGTCGTTTTTTCTATAATTTCAAGTAACATGATGTCAATTTTGTAAAATTTTAAGTAAAACAGAACATTTTTTCAACAAAATTGTGTGTTTTTATTCAAAATTATGTTACTTTGTGGTCAATTGCGTTTTTATTTTCGGCCATTTGCATTTATACTGGAATTTTTAAAACTAAAACAGAACATTTTTCAACGAAATTCTCTGTTTTATTCAAATTTATGTTAATTTGTGGTCAATTGCGTTTTTATTTTCGTCCGTTTGCATTTATACTGGAATTTTTTAAACTAAAATGCAGTTTTGATCGATATAATGACACAATTTCAGACGCTTACTTATAAAATAAAACCAAACATGTGAATCTCGGTGTCACAACGAATATTTGCTACTATGTTTATCTCTTTCTTACTCAAGCAGTACGTGTATCTTCTTGTTCATGTTATCTTATTGCCGCTATATATAATTGTGGCCGACAGGCAACGACCTGTTAGGCCATTTGAGGATGACAAAATAGAAAGCCTCCTCGGGGCTATAATGTCTTTTGTAATTACGCATAGCAGCATAAAATTAATCATATTATAGCATTTCAAATATGAAAAATGGATAATAGCCTCAATTGATGTTTCAGCTAAAGGAATGTGATAAAATTACTCATCGTGCTCCTGAAACCATCATTCTAAACCCAAGGACGTTATCTAATCGAATCACAATTAATCGAATCTAAATCGCGTAATTTAACCAGAAGCTAATGCGTAATATTATAATGAGTTTTGAATAAAGTAATGCAGTGGTTTGGCTATATAAAATAAAGTAATTATTTCTATTCATATAGCTTTCAAATTTTCTGCGGCCGAACGGCAATTTCCAGCAAGGTGGAACAATGAGAATATTGCAAATTATAAAAATAATTATTTCTAGCAAAAGCTGTTACAAATCTAATTTTTTTTAAATTGTATCTACCTTTAAACACAATAAGCTATACATTCCCCTTTTTATAAATCATATTTCTCAAAAAATAGTTTGTTTTAAATTCTGGCAGCGTGACGTCAGAGCAGGGAAATGACGTTTTGTTCAAACCCTTTATATCCAAGAAGCTTCGGTGGCTCTGCGGAAGGGGCCAAAAATTCAAAATTAAAAACGACAGCCGTGAGAAGTGCGCACGCAGAAAACAAAGATGGCCGACACCCCGGAAAGTTTAAATTCAAAAAATTGAACTTAGAAAAAATCGGAAAAAATTTAAATTTGGTTGTACTGGTATATTTTTCCCCCTACAACGACATTTAACACCGGAGCTACTTTTTCTGGCAGCTCCCTTATATTTGAAAGCTGTGTGAAGATCAGGCTGTAGAGAAGTTTTGGAACAAGCATGTTTTTTTATATTATTTAAATATGCTTCCACAGCTGGACAAAAATTTTCAGGGTCTTCATCAATGTTTTTCATAATAAAATTGTAGTGCTCCGTCCACTTTTCTTTCACTATCTCAGCCAAAGAAACATTGCTATCCTCAACATTTACTCCAGATTTCAATAATTTTGACTCTTCTAAGATGATATCTCTCTTACAGTTTTCTAATCCAACACTTTCGTCGTCTTTTTCTTGTAGAGGCAGAAAAATATTTTTATTCACTTCTTTTCCTGTTGCGACTTTATATAGTTGAATTTCTGTTGCATAAGTCAGTGTATTTATTGCGCTTAAAAATTTGTATTTTTCTAAAACGGGACCCTGATGTTTACAATGCTTGCCATTAAAACCCACTGCACATGTACACATACAAGTTTGAAGATCCACATAATATTTGCAATTTTCATCTGTTTCACTGCTTACCGAAAATTCGAATGAATTCATACAGATGACCTCAACAGTGATTTTACCATCAGTCAATTTTGGTAAGTACCTACTATTACACAACCCCTTTTGTAGGAGTTTTTATGTATAATAAAAACTAGTAATATCTACCCTGTTTGCTTAATTCACAGAAGTAATATCAATAATAATATATATAATTCTCACTTACCTTGTTGCTTTCAACTGAATCATATATTGACATATCTCATACTTTCATAATTGACTTTGAAATTATGTCATGTTTAAATATACCTCGGCTAGCCAGCTTATTTAGCAATTGAGACTCTCTTTACTTCCCAGCTAAATGAGTTAATGTCAAATATAAACTGTATTAATGAATTGTACTTTGAATGACCAAATAAATATCAATTTGATTATTTAAATCACACTCTTAGTACTTGAGTTTGAATCTAATTAACTGTTATAGTGTATTAAACGTTTGAATTGACATTACAAATTAATAGTCAGATTAAAGTTGTCAAAATTATTTAATTAAATGAAAGTTTCAGTAAATGAGGTTAAATACTTTTTTTAAAAATAACTAGACCAAAATGATAAATTTCTAATTATAAAGATCGAAACCGTCGAGTACTCAAATCACAATATTAATTTAGAAAACTTAATATTCTAAGATTCTCTAAATCTAAATACAAGTTTTAAATTCTAAATTTGCCGTATCCAAACTGTTACTATAATACACTAACCTTCAACAGCCCAACTCGTACTTGCGATGTGGTTCTAATATCAGTTTCACACTGATCGAAGTCGTCAAACACCTACTTGGAGATGATGAGGACCCATAAAAGCTCGTTGTAGACAGACTTGACCGTTTAATATTTTCTTAAAACGGTATTGCAGCATGCCACACACAAACACTCACTAAACTGATGGCTTGTACACCAATGACCACTTGAAATGGCTTCTATAGATCTCCAACTCTCTATGTGAAGAATAATATTGACCCCTTGGTCAGTATTTGATCATGCAGAAGGCTATTCTTACTAACACGTATCAAATTTGAATTATATCCTCACAATTATAGTATATTATTATACGAGCATATAATGGATGCTATTATTATACGAGGATGGCTTTTAAATAACGAGCGAGCGAAGCGAGCGAGTTCTTTAAGCCATCTGAGTGTACTAATAATAGCTATTATATGCGAGTAAAATACGCTATTTTATTTACAACTACTTTATTTTTTACATTCATTCCAGAAAATTGTTGTATGCGATATCATAAGTTTTCTTCGACTTTTCTGGGAGTAAATTTTGTGTAGCTTGTTTGCCGGCTTGGCGTACTTCAGGGGAATACAACACTATTGTCGCAATCGTTTTACATTTTAGGTTTGGGACGAAAGAAGTGTAAATTATTATTTTCAAACTGACAGACTGATAACTGTCAACTCGAAAAAGTAGTTTATGGCCTGTTTGATTATATGCACATAAATCCGTATTAGCGATGTAATTATGGTGGTATCCATGCATTTATGGCGGTATCGATGTAATTATGAAATATAAACAACAGGCATTGTGATTTTAGTTAATAATATATATCATAATTGACAAATAATCGCAAAATAACAACGGTATGGTTTAATAGTTGTAAATAAAAGGTATTATTAGACCTTTAATGTGAATATTTTGACTGAGATTCTTTAAATTATAGAAACTTTTCAACTCTTGTAAACAACCTCTTGGTTGCTAATATTTACTGCCACCCTTTATTCTCTTACACTTGTTATCACATGATACCCTTTTGATATCTTGATATTAATTGAAAATAATTAAGCATTCTCACAGCATGCTACATTACACTACTAGCAACAGCTTTTGAGACCCTATTGAATAATAAATCTAATAAACGCTGCCTGTAGTAATTTTCGAAACTTGTAATAATGTAGTCGTTCAATTAATTGAATTAGATTGAATGCCTTTGCTCTCTCTAAAGGTATGTCTTTTAGTAACCTAAACATGACCTCGGTATAATTATTGGTATCGCTTCCTCTTAACTGTAAATCTGTTCTGTACAGCATGCACCAAGTCTCTTTACGAGTCAGCAGGTTGCTTATATATTTCTTTAAACTTTCATGAACGCAATTTTCAAAAAAAGATCGTTTGGTTTCGTTGAGTTCATTTTCTGTTTTGGAGTGTACAATTTTCTTGAATAATTTATAATAGTTTTGTGCCGAATCCCTTGGTATTCCATTCTTCGCCGTTAAAATCCATCTCCAAACAGCCTTTTTCACATGAAATATGCACAGAAGTAATTTTGCTTCTGGCCAATGTTTCTTCAACACTTTCCTTTCGCCCAAATCGTCATCTGTCAAGATAACTATCGGTCGAATTTTTTTAGGCATTATATCTAGCAAACCTTCAACTGCAGCATCAAACAGAACAGATTAGTTTTTTGGCAGTTAGCTAAAATGCATCCAACGGGTAATCCACCCGCCGCACTTTGTTTGACAAAAAATAGTATATTGTATGTTAAGAGCTGAAAGTGCATTCTTGCCGCTTGCGCATGAATATTGCTGGTTGAGACGAAGTCGAAACCAGCAATCATGCAAAAGCGGCAAGCGAACTTTTGGCTCGAAACATACATACTATTTTTTCGACGACTGAGCATATTATTAAAAGAAAATATCAAATTTCGTTTTATCGCAAAAATTAATTGACAATCAAGTTAACATTACTCGCGCAGTCTACTATATGACATGTGACGCGATTATTTCCACAAATGACGGGCGTTGTCAAGGAAACATTCGGACGTGGCTACCTATTTTGTTGATGCGGAAACCCAAAACGCTCGGCGAGCGGCAAAAAGATGAAAACGCACGCTCAGCGGCAAATGTCAACTTTCTGTTGTCAAATGACAGTGAGAAAAATCTACTTTCGATGTCAGTCGTCGAAAAAATATTTTATGATCATTAACATCGCAATTACCCGATGCGTCGACACACATAATTTCATTTGCTTGTGGTATCTCTAACGCACGTTGCATGAGAGGTGTACAAATAGCTGCAGCATAATTATCTTCTACGGTTATTATTTTATAACATAGGTTAGTCTTATCTTTATGAAAAGCCAATGTCTCTTCTAACTTAACAAGCATATTAGGTCCAGTACGGTCACCAAAATCTTCTTTAAATTTCTTTTTCCACAAATTAGATACATCCGTTTTTGTTGGAATGTAGTGTCTATCGTACAATACGCTCATATTCGTCACCGAGCTCTTCCATTTTATTCATACAATAAGTATGGTAATCGGTGGCAGCAGAATGCCCTCTATTGAAAAGATCTAGTAATTTTTGTTTAGCCTCTACTCCTAAAGGCCTCTCACGAAGTGCTTCAATAACATTTAATCTGTGATTATGATCATTTTTAAATTCTATCAAACAAGGCCATTCTTCTGTAGTGATCGATGTTTTCACTGATTCTTTATAGTTATAAAGAGTTTCACCGGGCAATCAATATTTCTGGACTTTTTTTGTTTAGAGCCCGCTGGTTTAACTTTTGTAGCCGTATTCAAATGGCATCTGTAAATACGTTTAAAAACATTTCTTGGTGCAGTGGTCGGAACTTTAAATGTTTTCTCGATGGTCCAGGTTTCTTTAGTTACCGCCTCAAGATGAGATACCCATGTCTATGGAAGAAAGTACGAATTACTTAGGTGGAGGTGATAAATCCTAAAACACTTGTAAAAGAAAGGGGTGGATTGTGTGGTCTTTTGGAACGAGAAATACAAATTTAAGGTAAAACTCAAAATTTAAAAATAAATTTAATTAAAAAATCTTTTTAAAACGAGCTTTTATGAAATGCACTAAAAAGTAGAAAATAAACAAATACCCACCCCCAACTCTCCGAATTATTTAGGCTGAGTTTGGGCTAAATTTGCACGCACTTGACTCTCAAGAGCTGCAGCTTTGGTTTACTAACTTTATATATTTTTTTAAATTAATAATCTTTTTTTTTAAATACACCGAAAAGCGTCGCAATCGCTTTGATTATAGTATCACAAAGCAAAAAAAATATTTTCTACTTTTTAGTGCACTGAATAACAGCTTGTTTTTAAAAAAGATTTTTTAATTAAATTTATTTTTAAATTTTGAGTTTTACCTTAAATTTGTAATTCTGTCTAGCAATATAGTAAGTATTAGCATTGTCTAATTATATTAGACAATGGTATTAGATATATGAGAAAACCAAGCTCGGCACTTGTTCTGGATGAGCGTACGGTTGGCGTACGCGCGGGGTACGCGCGGGGTACGCGCGGCGTACGCGCTATATGACGCAGCGTGTGTTTTGTTCGCTTTAAATAAAGTAGGTTTTTTTCCTATAAAAATTTTCAAGGTCAAGATAAAATTGGCAAAACTGCTTTTTTTAAATTATTACAAAAATTATTTTCGTCAGTTTTTCTGTAAATGACTTGTGTGATTTTGACATTTAAAATTAAATTGTCAGCTTTTCTTTTTTGAAAATGAATACGCGTAAAAAACAGAATTAAATGTAAAAAAAGCAATTCTGAGGTGTGCACAGGAACTGTAGTATTTACAGCCTAACATGGCAGAAGAAGAAGTTTACGAAAGATTACCTATAAACAAAACTCCTTTAATGCCAGATTTTAAAATTCCCACCAATTTTTAGTTCTAAAAAGTTACTAAAACAAATTTTACCAAAATATTTTTTTAAAGGAATCCAAGTAATGCCAACATAAACCCTAAATTCTTTCACCTTCAAAATTTTTATAGGAAAAAAACGTACTTTACATGGAATCATGGGCAGAGTCGGCTGCCGACTCGGCGTGAACCGCTTCGGGTGTTTTCAGCCTAAACTGTATTCAGATCAGTTTACAAATAATTGATAATTAGAAAGGTAAACACACTAGCCTTTAAGTGATGAGCTTGTAGAAACCCACTCCAACAGATTGTGTACATCTGGAACAATTTTTACTAAATGTTTACGCTCTTAATATCTCACCCAAATTCGACCATCCAATGCCCATACGTTTTCGCGCTTGAATTTCTTGTGGGCACATTTCAATACTTTCAGTATGTTTCTTGTTAAATCTTCCGTTATCACACAATCGGTCCTTTTAAGCTTCTTTTTATTTTTGATTATTGTTTCCCGATCGTGATAATTAACAAACTTCACAATACGATGTCGTCATCGACTTCCATAATTAAGGTGTTATTTTTCTTGATGAGCTGCTTATTTTGAATTTCCAGAGTAGAAATTCGTTTTTGCATGTCCTCAACATTTTTATTTATTGCATTTGTGACTGCGTTAACACCAATTTTAAACATTTGAGAGAAACGTAGCAACCCCAGCGCTAAGTTTATATTACAATCCAAGTAGCAAGTAGAATAACTGTTTAGAGTAAGTTTTCACACACTTATCACTTTTGTAACTGCAATAAACAGAGCAAAATTAGGATCACCAAATATGCGTGCTACTCGGTGTCAGCCGTTAACAACGTAAAATAGTTTTTATTTAGATTTTTTTAGAGATTTATACCTATAACTCACAAGTGAGTTAGGAATTATAACCCACATAGGAGACGTGTGAGTTATAGGCTATGTAATTCAACTAAAATCACCATAGTTATGCTACTATTATAATGAGGTGTTGGATAAAAGTAGTAATGCCACATGTCAAAGTTGAAAAGATTATGAAGACAAAGAAATAACTATTACACGTTGATTTATTATAGACGAATTGTACTGATGTTCTGCTTATTTTACAAAGAAATGCTTTTTTCTAAAATAAGGAACACGTTTATTAAGATTAGATTTTTTTATTCTACAAAGTTAAATGTCTGAGAAAAGGGATCGATTTGATTGATTTTCTATCACATTTAATAAATTCATTATTTTATTGTCACCTAAGATGGAATGTACATATTAACAACGTAATTAAAAAACTAAGAAGCATGCTGTACAGGTTTATGAAACTAAAACAAATATTAATGCAAAAATATATGAGAACGGTACACTATGCACTGGTGGACTCTCTACTACGAGGTTCAAGCTATAATTATTGAGAATAAAAAAATCAGTAGAACTTTTCCATGTTTTTTTTATTAAATATGTTCAAAATAGTTGCCGTCCACAATAATACACTTAACCATTGAACAGAATTGCCTGAGAGGCTGCTTTAGGATTCCGTTACTTTGCGCTGATTCTATCCCTAATTTTAAGCGCGTAAATGAGACTACATTTACGCTTTAAGCCAGCTTAGTCAATGGCACTTAAAGGGACGACAGTAAGACCACTCCTGAGATGCAGCCTCACATCTCGACAGTATTATGGCTTGGTATAGGAGTGGCGACGTAGTGAATGAATCAAACATTAAATGCCGATTGTTTTTATTATAAAAATAAACTTGTATTTATACAAAACTAAAATGCTTAACGAAGTAACAATATCAAAGTTCATAATAGTGTAATAGAACGCGTTTAAAGGTCCGCAAAGACCGCAACTCAGCATGATAAGCTTTTATATTTCCGCATGGGTTTGCAGGCTGAGCGTTGAACTTGGCTTTCTAGGTCGCCGAGTTGCATTTTCACTTAATGTTGGCGAAACAATATTCGTTTAAGATTTCGTAAATGGGAACTGAATTTTGCCTGTTTTAATTCAAGATTAAAACAGATATAAATTACGTATAAACTTGCGAAATTATGAAGTAAAACTGGAGGTTAAAACTGTTTGTTTATGAAATCAGAATTACATTTAGAACTTCTGACTGGCTTCGTAAATTTTGTTATTAAAATTTATGTGTGTTTAAACCAAGTTTAAACAACCATTCTCTCCTTCCATTGTTTGAATGCATCGACCCAAGATTACTTAAGAATCCCGTCAAAATAGGATCTAGCACGTACATCTATCTCCTGTTCTGAATAAAACTTCTTCCATCGCAAATTAATGTTTATTGAGTCCATAGAATAGCAAAAAGTCGTACATCGCAAGATCTGCCAAGTATGGAGGATGTTCTATTGTTTTTATTCCATTTTCAGCTAAACACTGAAGAGTTAATGCTGCTGTATGGGAAGACGCATTATCATGATGTAACATCGTTCCCATCTTTGGCATTTTACTGAAGACATTAGGCAGACAATTTTACACGTACCATTTAGCTATGACAGTCTTTTGTTAATAATAATAATAATAATTGCGGACACCAAACCTGTACTTCTAAAAAATACAACGTACATAAATTTCTTCATTGCACGTTGCTTTTTCACTATTGTTAGCGTTTCCTCGTCTTCATGTATCCAAACTCGACTTTATTGACGAGTAGGAATATCAAACAAAGGTATGTATGTTTCGTCACCTGTTACAATTTTGGATATAATTCGATGGCCACCATTATTTAACAGTTTTAAGGTTTTTTGACAAATTCTTACACGCTCTGCTCCGTTCTCTGAATATCCGTAAGCTGATGTGGTACAAATCAACTTAAGTACAACCTTCTTTAAGTGTTAAGTGTTCGTGTAGTATAGTTCTCACTGATGCGAAGCCAATCTTAAGACGTGACTCAGCTGACTCTATCATTGCATAGGTAATTCGGTTGTCCTCATCGACCATTTTTTTCACAGCGGCAATATTTTCTTCTGTAACAGATGTAATAGGAGGTCCTGCTCCTTTTCGGTGGGTAAAAATTTACATCCACGTTGAAATGCTTTGTACATACCATCTATAAATTGTAGCCAACAAAGGGGCGAGATCGTCAAAAACCAATTTCAAACTTCGCAGTCATAAGGACTCAAGCCTGTTTTAAAATCGTAAAATATTATGATGCGAAACTTCTCTGGTGATAATTCTATTTTTCGACAATTTAAATCGTTTACAAACTGAATACTGTGATTTCGACAAGCGCAATCACATTTGACAGATAAACAAATGAGCTATTTAATAAAAATTATGAACCACAGACCTCAGAGATAGAGTAACAAGATCAACACATCACCAAGACACACAAGTCACACAATGGTTGCTGCGCAAGCAACAAAGGCGCGCTCCAACTCTGTATCCCGAATCCGGGGCAAGTTGAGCATTGTACCGCCAGATGCTAGCGCATAAAGCACCAGCCTCTACACAGCAAGGTAAATGAGGTTACCGATTATACATACATTTTGTTACTCATGGCTTGGCCCTCGTACAGTATGGTATTATAGCATTGGGCTCTGCACCTAATACTTCTGTTAAACCACTGGAGGTCATACAAAAAAAATTTTTGAAAATAATGTACAACAAAAAATATACATATACATAAAGAATAGTAATTAATCGTTGTAAATAAATGTTTAATACAAGAAGCGTCCTATAATTTTTAGATAGCCCGATCGTAAAAACGTAACAGTGGCGTCAGGTGTGTGGGTTTTGTACCGTTTTGTACCAGGGGCTATAAAAAAATTAGCTGACATATATTAAATAAATTGACTAACAAGTGCCGATAAAACGACGGTCAGCTAAATAAATTGAAGTGTGTATGTTGGATGCCTGTGACAAGATCGCAGAGCGGCAAAATACAGGCTCAATTAAGCCAACTTTTCCAGCTGATGCAAGTTGGCCAAGAGAAGGCAGAAAAGGCCCAAGAGAAAGCAGAAAAAGCGCTAGAAGAATTGAAAGCCGCGCAAAAGGATCTTAAAGAGGATCTTAAGAAAGAATTGAAAGCCGGCCAAAAGCAGGCAGAAAAGGCTCTAGAAGTACTTAAGGAAGAGCTGAAATCCGCGCAAGAGGATCTTAAAGAAAAACTTGAGGAAAAATTGAAAGCCGCGCAAAAGGATCTTAAAGATGAACTTAAGGAGGAATTGAGAGCCGGCGGAAAGAGGATCTTAAAAGGACTAGCGGATCTTAAAAATGAGCGTTGGAGCAGCCGAAAGCCGGGCAGAAAGCATAGGAAGAGCTGAAAGCCGCGCAAGAGAAAGTAGTCCAAAAACTTGATGGGAAAATAAATGGAAGAGTTCGGTCTCTGCTGGAGCGACGAAGTCCATCGCCAAGTCTGACGTAGTAAGGGACGAGGGTCAGCTGCTGCACAACAAGACACGTTCGCACTGCCACGGGGGGCGCAGTGACAAAACATAGGGAAACTGATTTGAAGATTGGGAATCAAACCCTCAAGCATCGGGACTTGATTGCTGACATTGCGGACGAGTGCATCCTGGGAATGGATGTTATGGATAAGTGTGAATGCGCTTTGGACCTGGGACGCGGCAAGTTGCACGTGGGTGGGGAGGAGTTTTCCCGACACCCAAGAGGAGAGATCGCGGTACAAGTGGTATGGGCGGAAGATGTTACACTGCAGGGACGAACCGAGAGGGTCTTGGATGCAAACCTGGATGGCGATCTCCAAGGCAACGTGGTGAGCTTGGTCGAGCCCGATGGTGGCAAGGAGCTCACTCATGGTATCCTGGTTGGGAAGACGTTGGTAAAGACTGGGCTTGGGGTCCCACTAAGGATGATGAACGTTAGCAGGGGACCGGCAACCGTCAGGAGGAACACAGTCCTGGGAAGGGGCATGAGCCAACAAGAACGGAAAAAGATCGAAGATCTGGTAGTCCGGTACCAAGACATCTTCGAGTGCGGAGATCATCCCAGCGGCCGTACTGACGTAGTAAAACATAAATCATTCGAGTTTAGCAGAAGAGTCTTGCGAAGGACCGACCATGCTGCTCTAAGATGGCCACTGCAGTTCAAGAACCGTGAAGGACAGGTGGCTAGGTGGATCGAGCGCCTACAAAAGTACGACTTTGAAATAAATCATGGACCTGGCACAGCACACCGCAACGCCGATGCGTTATCCAGGAGGCCCTGCTCTGCGGACTGCAGCCACTATTCGAGACTGGAGGGTCGTGCGGCACCCATCAATCGTACCACTGTAGTCGACGACTCGTGGGAGCTAGACGAGTTGCAGAACAGCCAGGAGAACGACCCCGACTTAAGCACACTTATAGCCTGGAAGCAAGATGGCCGTCGACCTACCTGGCAGGAGGTCTCCGCACCAACCCAACAGTGAAAATCTATTGGGCGCAATGGGACTCCTTGCAGCTGGACAACAACGTCCTACCAGAATCTTAGAAGATGAGCACGGTAGGGCAACGAGATTACAATTGATGGTTCCAAGGAGTAGAATGGCCGAGGTTCTGCGCCACCTGCATGATGGCTCCTCTGGGGGGACACTTTGGATTGAAGAAAACGTTGCAGAAGGTCCGAGACAGGTTCTACTGGGTGAGCTGCAAAGATGATGTCCGAGAGTGGTGCCGGAAGTGCGAATCCTGCGCTACAGAAAACGGACCGGTTGGAAAACGTAGAGCTCCGATGCGACAGTACAACGTCGGTAGTCCGTTCGAGAGGATAGCCATCGACATCGCTGGATCATTCCCCGAAACCGAATCGGGCAATAAATACATCCTGGTATGCATGGACTACTTCACCAAGTGGCCCGAAGCGTACGCCCTTCCGAATCAAGAGGCCGGTACTGTCGCTGATGTTCTGGTGACGGAGTACTTAACCGTTTTGGAGTCCCCTTGGAGTTACATTCCGACCAGGGCCGGAATTTCGAGTCTGGCCTGTTTCAGAACGTTTGCAAGCTACTGGGAATACACAAGACCCGGACCACTGCCCTCCATTCTCAATCGGACGGCATGGTGGAAAAGATGAACCGAACCATAGGGAAGCATCTGTCCAAGGTGGTTTCCGAGCATCAGCGTGACTGGGACCAGTACATTCACCTGTTCCTGATGGCCTACAGATAAGCAGTACAAGAGACAACCAATCACACCCCAGCCGCAGTGTACTCTTTGGGCGCGAGTTGCGATTGCCATGTGACCTCAAATTTGTAAGAAAGCCTGGCGAAGAGACGGCCGGCGAGGACTACGTGGGGAACCTGAAGAAGAAGATGGAAGAGATCCACGACACCGTACGCCGAAACATTCAGGGTGCCAGCGACCGAATGAAGGGCCGGTATGATGCCCGCGCTGAGGACTGTGGTATCCAGCCGGGCGATTTGTTATGTCTTCATAACCCCCAGAGGCGTCGTGGTCTCTCCCCCAAGCTCCAAAGAAACTGGGAAGGCCCCTACACTGTAGTTGCTCGACTGAATGACGTGGTGTACCGAATCCAGAAACCTCCTCAAGGAAAGTGCAGGGTGGTGCACTTCAATCGGTTGGCCCCATACTCCGGAACCAATGAGGAGGTGGAGGCTGTCACAGAGCAACCCCTAAAACAACTAGGGACCGGAGGTACCTCCTTCTAGGAGTTTATGACCGCTTATGGGGGTACGAAGACTGCGCGATTTGGGGTCACTACAGAGGTGTAGCGTGACCTGTTTGACACGCTGCGGCGCTATTCCCTGGCACACTGCGTCGCCCTGGACCTCCGGATGTCTAAGGGGATCGCCGCTGCCTTCCGGGAGAAGTTTGGCCGGTTAGACCAGCTGCGAGAGCAGGCACCTCGGGTTGGCAAAACTTTGCAGCTGAAGGAAGGTAACAGCTCTATTTATTACCTGGTGACGAAAAGGTTGTCGTACGAAAAACCTCGTTACCCGGAGCTCTGGTCTGCTCTTTTGGACCTTAAGGAGCAGATGGTGAAGAACGGCGAAACCCGGCTAGCGGTGTCGAAATTAGGATGCGGCCTGGATTCGTTGAACTGGAGGGTTGTACGCAGCAAGCTGGAAGTAGTCTTCGACCGGACGGGCATCCAGGTCTGCTGTTACAGCCCGTTGCGAAACATTGAGCCCACGGTGGACTGCTACTTCTTCAGGCAGTTCGTGTGCAAGAAGGGCACCGCCTGTAAATACCGCCATAAAACCCCCACAAGAGCGAGTGACAGGCACCCAACGCAACTCGTTCTGGGACAGAACGACCTAAGGCGGGGGCAGTGTACCGACCTTGCGATCAGACCGATGCAGACGCGTGAATATTTCTAGAATGACTCATTCGTGAGAAATAAATACTCGCGGGCGGAAATAGCAAGCAGTTCTCATCCAGTTCTCATCAAGCTCGAAGTGCGTAATATAAATAGACGGTGTGTATATAACTCTAGTAAAATAAATAACAAATAAATATAACCATATAAATCATTACTGTTAAGTGCAATATAAATAAATAAATGTATCGTTGTTAGAAATAGTTCGTTAGTTTAGGTAATTTGTGTTCTGCCTTGATGATTCTTGTGTTTGTATATAATCGTAATTAATCGTTGTAAATAAATGTTTAATACAAAAAGCGTCCTATAATTTTTAGAAAGCCCGATCGTAAAAACGTCGCAGTGCAATTAAATTACTACAAAATAGTTCATAATAAATACCTGTAAATTATATATAATTATAGGATAATAAATAAATTACAGATTGACTAGTACCTAATAATAGTTTAAATATTATAAATAATATTTTTCGACGACTGACATCGAAAGTAGATTTTTCTCACTGTCATTTGACAACAGAAAGTTGACATTTGCCGCTGAGCGTGCGTTTTCATCTTTTTGCCGCTCGCCGAGCGTTTTGGGTTTCCGCGTGAACAAAATAGGTAGCCACGTTCGAATGTTTCCTTGACAACGCCCGTCATTTGTGGAAATAATCGCGTCACATGTCATATAGACTGCTCGAGTAATGTTAACTTGATTGTCAATTAATTTTTGCGATAAAACGAAATTTGATATTTTCGTATAATAATATGCTCAGTCGTCGAAAAAATAGTATGTATATTTCGAGCTAAAAGTGCGCTTGCCGCTTTTGCATGATTGCTGGTTTCGACTTCGTCTCAACCAGCAATATTCATGCGCAAGCGGCACGAATGCACTTTCAACTCTTAACATACAATATACTATTTTCTACAGCTGTGATTTTAAACTGTTTCCAAGGGTCATATGCGGCGTGCCTTATGTTGTTTATAAAACACGCCATTCCATTTAAAGAACGGAGTACTTTAAAAGTTTATAAAACCTTATTTGTTAAGATTAAAAGTACAGTTATTATACCGGACCGATTTGTATGCGGAGCCCCGAGTGCCTGATTGGAGAGGGGCTGAGCCCGATGGCTCCCTTGGAGAGGATGGGAGCCCCGAGGACACCCTTAGAGAGGGGTGGAGCTCCAAGAGCCCCCTTGGAGAGGGGCCGAGCACTGAGGGCTCCCTTGTAGAGGGGCCGAGTCCCGAGGGTCCTCTTGGAGAGGGGCGGAGCCCCGAGGGCACCCTCGGAGAGGGGTGGAGCTCCAAGAGCCCCCTTGGAAAGGAGCCGAGCCCTGAAGGCCCCCTTGGAGAGGGGCCGAGCCCCGAGGGCCCCCTTGGAGAGGAGCGGAGTCCCGAGGGCACCCTCGGAAAGGGGTGGAGCTCCAAGAGCCCCCTTGGAAAGGAGCGGAGCCCCGAAGGCCCCCTTGGAGAGAGGTGGAGCCCCGAGAGCATTTAAGCTAACAAACTCCTCGGCTGTAGAAAAAATATTGAAGCCAACTCGTGTTTTACAGTTTAAAAATCTCGGTCGATCATAAAATTCTCGCTTCGCTCGAATTTTAAAATGATCGACCTCGATTTTTAAACCCTCTGTAAAACACTAGTTGCCTTAATAGCTATTAGTTAGTCAATAGGCAGAATGTAATTAGATTTAGGTACAATACTTTCCCACACAAGCAATTTGCTTCAGGGAACAGCATTTTTCATGTTTATTGAAACTGTATTTTATTGATTTCATAGATAGGGTCGCCATACGTCCCGATTTTTCGGGATTAGAGCTAGTTGTCCCGCAACGAAATGCTGTCCCGATTTTCCAAGAAAATATTACGCTTTGCCGATTCCGAGCGATTTCTGCAAATTCTGGTTCAATGCCTTAAATACAGTGAGTAAACTAATTATGGAAACGGTGGTATTATTTGCATACGGCTATAGATAGAACTCTGAAATTTGGTATAGAAGTAAAACATACGGTTTTCTACTAATATTCGTGGTTTCATTTTTTTATCGATCGTTACGACTGCAGCACGGCCAACTTGATTATTTTTTTAAATTGAAATGGGGGTCGAAAGTACCATCATTCAAAACTGTTTTTGTGTAGAATCCAAAGATAACTTCACTATACCAAATTAAAGGTTGTATATAAAAATTTATTAGATAACTGAAACCGATAAGAAGCACTGAAAACAAAACAATGCCACTGTTGTTTAACAAATATTGAACGTCAAAAATTATGTGTTGTTTGAATTTGCGTAGTTAGTGAGAAAGTACCATGGAAAATCTTACAGAAAAGGAGAGAATAGAGATTCTCATAATAGGGTATGGCGATAGAAGACGTAGTTATGCGGCAGTATGTAATTTATTTAATGCAACATACCCTAATAGTTAAATGGGTATTCTTCATAAATGTACTGTTTAAAGATGAAAAACAAAACAAAGCATTCACCGCCAACTAAGTTTTTAGCATATCTAGCAAGCCGTTCAAAGTAGGTAATATTCTCAAAGTTTAATTTGGAATAGTGAAGTTATTTTTCAAAACTGCATATCAAGTGCTACATCGTAGGATTTTACGCAAAAACAGCTTTCTAATGATGGTACTTTCGACCCCCATTTCAATTTAAAAAAAATAATCAAGTTGGCCGTGCTGCAGTCGTAACGATCGATAAAAAAATTGGAACCACGAATATTAGTAGAAAACCGTGTTTTACTTCTATACCAAATTTCAGAGTTCTATCTATGGCCGTATGCAAATAATACCACCGTTTCCATACTTAATTTACGTACTGTATAATTTAGAACGAGTTGTTTGACAAAAATGGTGCAGCCAATATCTAGCTATTCGCTATTTTTTAGAATCTGGGTTTCAAATGCTTTTTTGAAATAGGCGATTAATTATGGGTTTATGCGAAAAACACCTTGATCCACATTTAAATATAAGTAAAAATTAAAAGAAATATAAGGTTCCAAGAAATATGATTGATAGAGAAATCCAAATGAAACTACTGCTGCTGCAGTAGAAACAGAATGTAAATAAGAAGTGATGGTAGAGTGTCTAATACCTATGGGTACCTACTAAAAAAATAACATTTTTTATTAGAGCTTCGTATTACTGTTCCTGCTAAATTTAATTTATTATTTGCGAATAATAGTTTAATGTGTTTCTTTAATCTTCAGTTTCTAGTATTTGTAAAATTAGCTACAATAAAATTAAAAAAAAAACTTGAAAAATTAAAGTAAGAATTACGTTTTTCCCAGAAGCACTCCTCCCCCCGCCTTTCGTAATCTTGTCAAGAAATCGTTATTTTCAAATATGGAAACCCTACTCATAGACCATTATACGACTATCATAGTTATACTGTCGTTATTTATCTTAAAATACAAAATAGAATTAAATTTAAGCATCCAATAACCTAAAACCGGTGGATTCCGTTCGAAAGATTATAGAAGCTTACTTACTTAATAAAACCTCGTAAAACCTATTATGAACAACGAAAGACCGAATGACCAGTAATTGTTTGAGGTTGCCTGTAATAGTTTAAGCATATATGAGTTTAAGAAGCTCTGGTTATTTCCAGTTGCCATAACAACTGCCGCCTGCAATTGTTTTAAAAATAAGCTAATACCGTTATCAATTTGTACTGCTTTTGCCAACAATAATTAACTTAACACCATGACTACTGCACAGAAAGTTAGCTTTGTGAGTATCTTTAGAATCATTATAGCTATTAACATATCTAGGAATGTTATGAGTATCATAACTGCCGCAGATGTTTTGAAATCCGAGCTCGTAGAGCGAGGATTTTAAAACTTCTAAGGCAGTTATGATTCATAACATCCGTGATTTGTTCAATAGTTTATCGGTTGCTATATGGTTATGGTTGCCATGTAGGGTAATATTCTTTAACCCTACAGATAAGTTATGATCTAGTTACCAGCCTACTTTTGTATATGTAAACAAAGGCTTAATATCCTGAAACCGATAAAATACATTAATTGGTACTGTTTTCGTTATAACTGCATAATGAAGTTGAGATCGAGCTATCAAATTTCACCATTTTCGCTGCGCTGTTTTCAAAGTTGCTCAATTTTCAATATGCTTAGTTATAACTGCAACTTTGCCACCTTTATATGAAGCAACTCTCCCATCAATAATTGTAGAATGTTATGGTGAAGTTTATTAATTCCGTTGCAGCTTACTAACGATGCAGTACACAGGGCGGTACTGAACCCGCAAGGTTCAAAAATTTTCATCAAGAAGATGATACCCATTGCAATATCATTTATAATCCACCAACGAACCAACCTGAGTAGAAGTGACTTCGAAACACGCAAACGTAACGGAGTGGTATACAAAGTGCTGAAATCAAAGGTGCGGGAACCGTACCTCAAAGATGTGTGCAATTGGCTTATAGGCATCCTCGATGCTTTCGAAAGAAACTATGTAGGTACAGTCATATCATTTTTTAAACACAACTGATAATGTTTTTATAGCTCCGTGAGTTATTTTTGGCGATTTCTACTAAGGAGATGCAACCTCGTGTTTTGGAGAGTTACAAATTTAATTTCAAGTACATGGGGACAGACGTTATGTAAATTTGAAAATATGTACCTACGTTCCAATTTAATTATGAATTTTCAGTCCTTTGCATTCGCCTGCTACAAAAGAGGAAGTCTCCGAAGCAACGGATAGCCTGTTGAAGGGTATTGCAAGCTTGGATGAATATAGCCAGTTTAAGAAAGGCGAATTTACGCTGGACATCAGCGTAGGCTATTACGAAGATGGTGAGAATTATAATGAGGTAAAGTCTTGAGTCAACTTGTAAATTTTACAGTCACCCCAAGAGATTATGTACCTCCGTTTTTTGACAACAGCGTCACAGATGATCAGTTTTTGGATAATATTGCAAAGCATTCCAATAACTCTCTTTATCTAGGACGTATCAATACAGGTTTTAATGTTGTTAAGTGCCGCGCTCAGGGAAATGTAGTAAGTATTAAGATAATTTGTTATTTTATTGTGTTGTCAATCACAGAACGCCTGACTTGAGTTAATTTTTGCTACATATGACAGAACATCACAAATAATCATAAACGATGTAAAATAATTGTTTACGTCGTGTTTACTGAGTGATCACTTTCAATTTGAATCATCGGACACTTGCTTATTTATGTTAAATGTTTCGGATTGAAAATGATCACCCTGTATACCTATAACAGGTTTCTTAACTTAAATTTTACATTATGAATTAATTTTGTAACTGTTTAAATTCCTTAAGTTTTCCATGGACAAAACCATATCGACCAACATAGATTTAGTTGAAGAAATGGAGCTTGAAGAAATGGAGCTTGAAGAAAGTAAGGCAGAGAAGTGCTCCCTTGACGTTGTAGAAGAAAAATTAGAAATGGAGACTGAAGATTTCTCCATTACAAAAACAGAACGTTCCCAACCAGGCTTGAACGAAAGCTTGCAGTTAATATCTTCTACTACCTCCAGTGACATAGGATGTAAAAGTTAAATTGGATAGAAATACCTATAAACTAATTTTTTGATATTTATAGGTATAAGCGGTAACACTACTATAGACAGTAGCAGCGATGAAGATTGCTTAATCAAGTGTATGTGTCAAATTTCTGAAGATTTTGATTATATTAAAGTAGTGACGTGCATCAAGTGCTTGTTCCTGCAACACACGACCTGTATAGTAGAACCTATCACGAACAATGCATACATCTGCCAAGTTTGCAAATACGATGATATTTTAACTCCTAATGAGGCTAAGCAGCGGGAGCTAGTCACTGCTTATCGGTAGGGTCTAATAAATTGTAGTTGCTGAATGATCCTCATTTAATTTTCTCTTAGACTGGCTGTTGCAATTGCACATTTTACGAAGAAGTCTCCGGAATATATTTTAGAGATGCTGCCAAAAGCAAACAAAGACAAGCTGCTGAAGCAATTCGAAAAAATTGGGGCAGTTTTTACACAGGATGGCAAGTAAGTATCTGCAGTGTTAGCGTATGTCTGAGCATACTTACGGTACATTATTTTTAGGCTTCATTTCGACTTGGACATTTTAGAAGCTATATACAATAAAACAAAATGGTATCAGTAAATTTGTTTAGGGTTTTTATTTCATGATGTACCCCCTAGAGTTTGTTTTTCAAGTATTCCTAAAGACTATTGTATAAATATTAGCGTAACTTTTATTGTTAAAAAATAATAAAGCTTCATTAACAAGAAATATTTGTATTTATTTGATTAGGTAATTTCAATCACAAACATTCTAGCAATACTCATATATGAACCGAAAAGTCAAAAAAAATAAATCTGCACTGGAAACAACAATTAAGGAAAATAATACTTTTACCTGTCTGATTTTCACATGATTTCGAATGATTTTTTAACAGTGTAAACATTTAGTTACAAACCAAACTTGACATTTCTCCAAAATTTAAGGTTAACATTTTCATACGAATTTCATTTTGACAAGAGTTTGTCCATTTTTTTCATTTAACTTAGAAGGCATTGAGAGTTGCCTGCTTCGTTTCCTTGACAGACGATACATATAATATTTGTTGGTACATATCAAATTACAAAATAAATGAATTATAACACTAACAGCCAATCTTATAAAGGCCACTAATCTGACGTTAACTTTAATTCGCTGTTAAAATAAACAAAAGCCCATCAAAATTTGTTTACTACTGAATAAAATGTCATACGCACTAACGTTTTGATGCGCTTTTGTTTATTTTAACAGCGAATTAAAGTTAACGTCAGATTAGTGGCCTTTATAAGACTGCCGGTAAATTTAGCTACACTTGTGTTAAATTATCGGCAATCTTTTCTAATTTTCAAAGGGTTAGCTATCCACATGTATACAGGGTGTCCAAAAAATGGCGGATTAACTCTACGGTGCGTTACTGAGGGATGCCTTATGAACCCTGGAAAAATATGAAAAAAAATCCCTGGGCCGTATTTTTCGAAGTATTTCGAAATTAATAAAAATAAATCTGGCAACATTGATACTGCAACAATTTCTCAATCAAAAATGTATCCATAGTAAGTTGTTAATATGTTGGTGACACTGTAAGTCTATGTCAAATTCGAGGTTAGTAGGTTAGGTTTTGCGTCAGTTTTGACACAAACTGTCGCAAAACCTAACCTGCTAACATCGAATTTGACATGAACTTACAGTGCCACCAACATATTATTCATACAACAAATATTTCAATGTCAAGCTTGATTTCGTATATTATTATTGTACAAAGCCTGTTTGCCATATTTAGTAATTGACAAACTGAACAGGAAATCAGTTTTTTAAAATACTTAAATATTGAAAACAATTGAGTTAAATCCCAAGAATATTAAAACTACAGATATTTTAATAAGTCCCAGATATATTTGACACTATAATTATACACTAGTTATTTAAATAAATGGATTTCATTACCCACCTTTGACCAGAAATATTTCGAAAAATACGGCCCAGGGAATTTTTTTCATATTTTTCCATGGTTCATTAGGCATCCCCAAGTAACGTACTGTAGAGTTAATCCGCCATTTTTTGGACACCCTGTATAAAGCTCAAAAGAGAAAAATTGTATAAAAATTTCTTTTATTAGTCATTTATCGCGGGGCTTAGAAAGCTCGCTCACTCGCGTTTTAACTGGTTTTAACTCTACCCCACTCTTGCTAAAGAGTAGCTTTACGCACTTGTATCGTAAATTACTATTATTGCACTCGTCCACTCGTCCAGTGTCCGTTCTAAACTTGGACTCGTGCAATAAAACCTGCCTTATGAAATTCGTTCTTGAATGCACTACTTTTTTTATAATTTAAAACTTGCTGCTGCTGAGGTTGATATAACTCGCATTACTGCTCTCTCTCAGGAACACTTTGTATAGACCACAGACCAAGAAAGAAAAGTATAGACACGAAAAATTACAGGTTAGGTGAACGATATGGCAACACTGGTTCATTCTTAATTTCTGTCACCTGTCGTTAGTGTCATTGTCAAAACAATGTTGATGTGTACGCTAAACTGTAGCTAAAGAGAATATCCTCTATTAATTAATGCTGTACAATACTTATTAAAAACAGCACGGTGTTGCACCGAATATGATATACTAAATAAGATAAAGAAGTCCGGTCAGACTTCTAAGTAATAAAACAGAAAAATGATTACTTACTGAGGGACCTGCAGCTTTTTGTAAACTTAGAAGTTAGGAATTTAATAATAGGAATAGAAATTGCAATTAAGACACGTTTTTAAAGCACACTATTTCCTATGAATTTGGGTTTGTTTAATCGTGTTAACTTTAAGGTAAGTGTAGTGAGATGTCTCGTGTAGTGATGGTTAAAGCGAACTTGACTTTAGGAAAGCACTGAAAGTAAGGGAATGTATTCAGAATGGACTTCATTAAGTCCAGTAGTTCAAAGCTGTGGTCCAGAAGGCCACAGTGTTTTAGACAAGTTTGGTGTTGGCATTGGGCGAGAAGTGACTGTGAACGTGGTGAGGCAATTGGCAAGCAACTTGGGAATTACGCAGGCAGCTGAACCCAGTCCCCTTGGATCGGATAAAGAGGTTCGTTGTTAATAATGTAAAAGGCTTTTAATGTGCTTTCTATAAATATTACAGGTTCAGTGGTGCATGGAAGTAATTTGTTTTGGCCTGTCACTACCCCTTACAGAACACGATGTTATTAAGGATTGCGTGAATGTATACTGTGAATGGCTGTCTGCTCTGCTGCCCACATGCAAGATTTGTGTTCCAGGCCCTGTTTGCAATGAACCAAACATGTATGCACGCAAAATCATTGGTCATTGCCATCACCTATTTGTCCTCGAGAAGGCGAAGGTGAGTTATTAGAACTATTGAAAGGGCTTCGTGGAGATGTAATGTTAATATAAGTTATTTTATTGCTTTCAAGACTGGGCTTTCCTGTATCAGGATATAGGTACGGGTACTTATTTTATTATAGGTGTAGTTATGATTTGTGTAATTGAAGATGCTATGGGTTATCCAACTTAATTTTTTAGTTCATTTTATTAATTTTACGTTAGTTATCAACAAATGATAATTTTTACCAAATTTATTCTGTATTTATGATCTATTGCTTATGAACAATAAGTAAATGATTTTTATAACTTCCAAATTGATGAAATAGAAGTAAAAACTTGGAAGATCGAAGACAACATAGTTATATTGAGATGCAAAAGGCAGTTATATTTACGTCATATTGCAATAAATTTCTTAAACTAATAATTAAATTAATATGTAACCTGTATAGATAACCGATTTTTATAATTTATTTAAATTGAATAATAACATTTTATTGCCAAAGAAGTGATTAAGTACCTACAACTAACAAAATTTATACTGGGTGTGTCGAAATTCGTGCACACCAACTATAGATTGGTGTTATACAAAAAAAAACGGAAGAGAAGGGTTTTTTATGCTTTTTTAAATAGACCAATAATTTTTGAGTTAATGTGATTTTGAAAAACTAAAAATGATAGAAAATTCGTCTTCGATCTCAATTACTGTAAATGTATAATCAGATAGTTAAAACCATATATCTAATACTTACTATATTGCTAGCGGCTATGAGTGGGAAACTGACCAAGGAAGTGAGACAGACAACCAACTCTTCAATGTATAATGATGAGCTGTGTGCAAGCGCGGCGGCGTCGTCCGGCCAATGGGGAAGTGGGCAAGATTAAAATTCGCTTTTAAAGGCGGAGTTCGAATTCTCGCGCATGCGCACGAGACGCGTTATACTCTAAGTGAGACTATGTCGGCGCCGTAATGTTTTCTGACGTTTTCAGGCCCTACTAGCAATATATGTGTATTATATATATGGTTAAAACTAATCCACGACAAATTTTTAAAACAAAATCACATCGTGGTACAGCTGGAATAGTTTTGTATAATCGCTGGTGTTATTTTTAAAGTTTCATAGATCATGTGGCCGTGTAACTCTTTCAAATTAGCCACAGGTGATTTGTAGACCAGAGACTTGTGGTATCCTCATAAAAAATCACATGACGGTAGATCTGGCAAATGTAGCAACCAGACAATTGAACAGTCTCTGCCAATCCAAGTATTCATCGATAATTAATTCAGAATAAGGGCTTAGTTCATTGTGCATAAAAATAATATTTTGGGGCACAGTTAAACAAATGTTTTTTTTTAAATCAGTGTTTTCACAAAATGTAAATAATAATAATATTTATTCCATAATCCACATATGTACATATATTTACAATTAATAATATAATGGAATCTTAAGGTGAAGTTCAGTAGCCCGTTTTTCAACTCCATCTTAAATATGCTATAAAGAAACTTAATTAAATTTCATGCCTAAATTACCGTTTAAGCTTATTTAAAAAACATTTTTTGTTGATGAGAAAAATCAACTGAAATAATTGCAAACAAGCAGACAAGGACCACGTGAAGCACACTGGTTAAAAAATTATAATTATTGATTATGAAATAAGTATTTAAAAAGAGCCGGTTTAAATCTTAGCAAGGATAAATTTTGAAAGCGTTTGGGCAAATTATTTGTCGTTTTTGCGATAGTGTAAGAAAATTACCTTCGGAAAAAGCCAACCTGTGCTGAGGAACTGTCAGAGTCCATTTATGCCTCAGATTTAAATTATGTACATCTGTTCTGTAGGTCATTTTATTGTAAAAGTAAGCTGGTTGCTTTTCTACAATAATTTTCATAAATAGCGAGGAACTCTGAAGAAGTCTTCAATTCATGATTTATGGTATCAAACGCCTTACTAAAATCTAAAAGCGTCAATACTGTTAATTTTCCATGATTGGATGCAGTTAGAATATCGTCTGTTATATTCAAAAGAGCAGTAGCGCAACTATGAAATGGTCTGAAGCCTGACTGTGAGTCTGATAAAATATTATGAGCTTTTAAGTGCTGACGTAATTGCATATTAAGATTTTTTCTAATACTTTGGAAAGAGCTGGTAATATACTAATTGGTCTCAAATTCTTATACGTTTGGGGATTGCTTATGTTGGGCAGTGGAATTACAACTGCGTTCGTCCAACAACTTGGAAAAACGTAGTCTGTTAAACAATAATTTAATATATGTGTTATAAATGGCAGTATACATATATGGACAACAAAGTTTAAGCATGTAAATTGTTATTCCATCAACACCCGCTGCATTGCTATTTATACTTCGAATTAGTTTATCAACTTGGCCAACATTAACAGTATTAAAAGAAAGATTCAATAAATTCAAATAAAATATTTGCTATCTGACAAAAATGCTGCACAAAACACTTAGCGTAAGATTATCGTTTGTCGCCGTAGCTTATTTTAGTTATACTCAAGAAATCATTTGTTTCCGGACAACTTTTGAAAGTGAGTATATGTAGTAACTTTTTGTATTGCCAAGTTTGTTTTAATAAAAACTTTTCCATCACTTGTCCATACCTTGTTTCTTTCGTATTTTTCAATGGCACTTTTTAGAAGGCAACCAATTAAATGCACAGTATTTTATTAAAACATCAAGTACGTTTGCTCAGTAAAAACAATAAGCGTCAAGTAAAACTAATATATGTATTGTAAGATAATAAATGTTCAGTAAAAATAATAAATGCACAGTAAAAATGTTAAACGTTCAGTAACAATTATGAATGTTTAGTAAAATAATAGATGTTGCGTAAAATAATAATCTTTTGGTAAAAATAGTAGACAATCATTAAAAAAAACAATAAGCGCCCAGTAAATTAACAAATCTTCAGTAAAAAATATCGATATTCAGGAAAAATAGTGTGCAGTACAAATAAAAAATTTTTCATTTAAAAATTCACAGGGACAGTAAGAAGTTAATTTTTCAATAAAACAAAGCAACAAATTAAATGCACATTGTTATATTAAAATTATAAGTAATTTTGTTCAGTTAAAGAATATAATTTCTAGTAAATAAGATTAAGGGACCGCAATATAAATTTTTTTTAGTAAAATAAAAAATATTCACTTATAATACCATGAGTAGTCAAAGTTATGTCGACTATTTTTGCGGTGGTGTCACGAATGTCCATTGCGCTTTGGTACGATTAGGACGAGTGCGATAGCACGAGTCCTAATCTAAAGCGCAATGGACATGAGTAGTGATACCACCGCAAAAATAATTTACTTAACTTTGACTAAGAATGGTATTCGAGGGACTATTTAATGAACCAAACTACTTTTTCAAATTAGTT
Source organism: Agriotes lineatus (assembly GCA_940337035.1). Taxonomy (NCBI): domain Eukaryota; kingdom Metazoa; phylum Arthropoda; class Insecta; order Coleoptera; family Elateridae; genus Agriotes; species Agriotes lineatus. Next base: position 71,955 of record CALNHX010000729.1, on the reverse strand, counting down.
TTCAGTAAATCTAGCAACAAACTACGCAATTTCTATAGTAACAACACTAATATTGACTTTTTCTAATAAAAATAGCATTTGTTAAAAATAGTCACTTGAATACCTTCTAGGAAGATATATCCGCTGATATTTTTTTGATTGTTCAAGAAACGTCAGAATTCTGGATTTTCATTGGTTACTTTTTGACAGATGACAGGTGAATTGAATAGTCACTTATAATACCATGAGTAGCCAAAGTTATGTCGACTATTTTTGCATTGGTATCACGAATGTTCATTGCGCTTGGTACGCTTGGTACAAGCGCAATACCATGAGTAGTAATACCACCGCAAAAATAATCTACTTAACTTTGACTAAGAATGGTATTCGAGGGACTATTTAATGAACCAAACTACGTTTTCAAATTAGTTTTCAGTAAATCTAGCAACAAACTTCGCAATTTCTATAGTAACAGAACACTAATATTGACTTTTTCTAATAAAAATCACATTTGTTTAAAATATTCACTATACCACTAGTGAAAATTGTCGATTATTTTCACTAGTGAAAATTGTCAATGTAGTTCACGCTAATTGCTGCAAATAACAAAAATACTAAATTATTATTGGTTAATAGCAGAGCTGGGCAGTATTTGTATTTGTAAATACTTTTTTATTTAAATACTTTGAATGGGCTGTAATCGTATTTGTAGGTGCAAATACTTTGCAAAGTATTTAGTATTTAAATACTTTTAGGCTATTTAAATATTTTTAGAGTATTTAAATACTCTCAAATGATAATGTATTGGAAATTTAAAATTATGCAAAAAGTATTTACTAGTTGAAAATACATTTTTGGAAGAAATAAAGGTAATTAAATACCTTGAGAGTATTTAAATATATTGAGAGTATTTAACTACGTTTATTTCTTAAAAAATATATTTCTAACTAGTAAATACTTTTTGTGTAATTTTAAACGTCCTATAGGTCATCATTTGAGCTATTCTGGCATTAGGCATTACACGTTGGAATTCACACTATGAGTATGTAATTCACATTTTAGCAAAAAAAATACTTATTTTATATGAAAGCTTTCAATTAAACAATATTGCTTGAATAAAAATGAAGTCGAGTATTTAACAGAATACGTTAAACTCTCTAAGCCACTGGTTTTAGCATTAGATATTACGCAAGGAGAAGCTAATATACAGGGTGTCCCAGACTTCACTCTCCAGGCCTATAACTTTGTTATTTTTAAAAATAACTAAATTAAATTATATATATTCTTAAATGGGAGCAAATTGTCTATAAAACAACCAAACAAATTTTACAAAATCTGCACTTGTGTAACGGTAGCGATATTCAACTTTTTTTTTTCAAATGAGACGCTATACTTTTTCTCAATTTTTCTAATATTACTTTTTTTTCTCTTTACAACCATGTAAACATATATACATATACAGTGTGGTCCATTAAGTGTGCAACAAATGGGAAATTTTTTTATTATATATAACTTTATTCTTAATTTTTTGTCCTGCCCTGTATATTGTATGACTTGAAGCCATTCTAAGGGCATCTGATATGGTTATCGAACAATCACTAACTTGTGACAGTATTTAAATTTTGATTGTACAACTAATAAAAAAATGTCCCATTTGTTGCACACTTAATGGACCACACTGTATACATACATTAAACTTTGAATTATCTTTTTCTCAAAAATTTTCTGATGTAACACCCATATATGTTTACATGGTTGTAAAGAGAATAAAAAGTGACAACAACTTTGTATTTGAACTAAAAAATTTAAATTGATATTTAAATTTGTTATTTGCTGAAGGCCTACAACTCAGCGTATGAATAACGTGCTAGTTTTTCACCACCCTGTATGTTTACTATTTTATTTGTTATTCCTTGGTTTAGATACTGTTTTTGTGTTATGACAAAGATTTTTAAAAACTGTTATATGACAATGAAAAACCACATTGGCTTGTTTCAATAATTCCATGGCATCACTGATTTTTGTGAAAATGCTAGTTTGTTTTTTGCATTCCAGCACCCGGTATACCGAGTGATTTTTACTTATTACAAAATAGCGTTTTTCGAAATTGTCAAAATCTAGAATGTGCTATTTTTTGAAAAATCCAAAATAAAAATTTTTCTCATATGATGCCGACTTTTTGGCACTTATTTTATAGTGAGTGACCTTAAAAAAGCTTAATGAAGCCCTTAGAAAAAAAGGCGTCAGAAAAATTTAGGTAGCGTTGTCTTACACCATGATAATGCAAGGCACTATACTGCATGTGCTACTCAAGAGGCGATCCAGAAGCTGGGATGGTCAGTTATGCCACATCATTTAGTCCTGATTTAGCTCCATCGGACTTTCATTTGTTTAGACCAATGAAAAAAAGTATGAAAGGAATTAAATTCAAATCATTGAAGGAGGTAGAACAAGCTGTAAAACAATGGATGAAAAACACGAATGCATCTTTTTTTCAAAGTGGATTTGAACGATGGGTTTCAAGGTGGCGCACATGTTTAGAAAGAGAGGGGGATTATGTGAAAAATAATGTTTTGTAGTTCAAAGTTTGAATAAATATTATACGAGATTTTTTTTAGATATTTGTTAATTTAACAGAAATTACAGGCCAACAGGCATTACTTACGGTACAAGCCTAAGTATGTACATCGAAACTAAATATATATTGAGATGGTATTTAGCCCGTTACTCAACTCTGCTTGCAGCATAGATGAATAAAGCAAGTAAACAAAGCACAGAGCTGGGGTAAATCAGGCAACTGCAAGAAGTTACATCAGAAATTTTAATTCATAACTACATTGGTAAAGCATTGCCGATATTAAATGGAATTACGTCAGAATAAATGGCAATAAGGCAGAGCTCAATTCGTAAATTAGAGTCACAGAAATATCAATTAGCATAAATTAAGAGGTTGGTGCAAAGTAAAGCCAATCAAAATTCAACAAATCTATCACCAAAGGGTTTATTACATGCGTGTTAAATAAATGTACATGTCAGTATAATTGAATAAGTACAGTTCTATGAACTTTTTAAATAAAGGTAAGAAGGACAGAATGTTCTTAATACAGTGCAAAAAGAGCACAATACTAGATCGAATAAGGCTATCAAAAATGGAACGGTAATATTTGAAGAATGGTGAAAAGCAGACAATTATTATAAAATACAAGAAATTCACACAACAGGAAATGAACGAGATTGGTGTTTAAAAAAATGAGTCAGTGAAGTGACATAAGTGAACAGACAAGCCAAATAAAACATAGTGAGTGGCGCTATTACCTAGTTTAAATACGAACGTGAACAAACAATAATTTTAGAATTAAGATTTTGTACATTTTTATAATATAAGTTAAAATTTAGTTTATAAGTAACTGATTTGTACTTGGTTAACATCCACAATTATGAATTTCGATAGGCAATTGTTGTTAACTACCAAGAAGAAAAACAATTGAATAAAAAATTATTTCATGACAGTCTAATTTGTCTCTTCGGATTAATTGGGTTTTAAGCCATTTACAATTGAAATAAATTAAAAATAATTATACCATCGTGATCAGGAGTTCGTAGTGCATATGTGAGAATGTGGGTGTGAAAATCCATCACCTAAAAATTATTTTCATCTGCGACCACCTTCCGAACCACTTCGCCAACGACGAGAAGTTTACGATCATCAGATTTTGAGCACAATTGAGGTCAGGCGTTTGAAATTTTGGTAGCACCGCGTTCGCACGCCGTGTAGGAGTACACCGCAGCAGTTTCAGCATCCTAGGGTTCCGCTTCCAGCAGCGAGCATCAGGAGAAGCTGTTCCGAGCCAGTTTCCGCAGCCTAAAAAAGGTCAGGTTAGTGTTGCAAAGCAAATATCCGTGTTAGAGTTTCGAAACTTACCATGAGGAACGAGTCCTATAAGAGGAAGCCGATCCCAGTTTTACAATACTTCAAAAGAGCATGAGGTCCAGAAATTGTAAAAATATAGGTTGAGGTTATTTTGTCACATGAAAGGACGCGTTCAAAACAATTGAATTCACAAAAAGTCGCGAACGATCTAAAAACAAAACACGACTAGTGACGTTTAATAAAGCGCGAGATTCGAATTACCTGATAATTTGTTCATAGATTTGCCTTTGAATTAACTTGTAAATACACCAGAAACGAACCGCACGAAAATTCAATTTGTTGATAGATAAATTGACAGCGTAGTGAGTCTGCGCGTTGTTGCTTTTTAATTTCACAGCCCAGTGGCGTAACACGGGAGTTTAAATATGAACATGTCGGTGAACCTAACTTGCAGATTTGAGTCTTCATGCCTACTGAAAGCTAGCCATAAATAACTTTACTTGCAGATGTGCGAATTACTATAGGGGGCAAAACACTACAATCAATGAACCCATTTATACAATTATTTATTTACTTTTAATCAGTCTTTTACATGATGTAAGTATTAAGCTTATTAAAAATTACATTAGTCTTGTACATAATAAGTGTGTTAAATGTGCTCATAGTCAATGTACAAAAGTCATTTAGAATAAGCCATAGCAGCCTATATAAAAAAACTGCCATGGTTGCATCTGTAGCAAGAGCTTTACAAACAACTCACTGACATTGTAGTCCCTCGAAGATTGTTGACATCTGGGACTGCTCATTGTTTGGGAAACTTAGCAGGTAAAAGCTGACCAAATTCTGAATGAACAGACAAGAGCAGCACTGTGTAGAAAGGTTTTGCAAAGATAATCAATAAAAATACACATTTCACACTAATTAATATTGTAAACACTCAGATTCATCTTGAAAGAAAATAATGAGAATATCTACAGTGGTCATACCTCCAGAAACAGGACTTTTTCGGCGATTTTTTTTTATTGTAAGTAGGTGTACTTGTTCAAATTCAAAATCTTTGTAACTTTTTCAACATACAGGCAGACCTCGCCGTTCGCGGGGGTTATGTTCCAGAACAATGCCGCAAAGCGCAAAACCGCGATGCGTAAGTAAACACATAAATATTAAAAACGGGGTTAGGTTCCATAAACTAGATTTATTTATACTGTGCAACTTCAAAAAATTCAAAAATACATAAACTTGCGTATACAAACTAAAATTCCATACGTAACATAAGTCTGCCACTTGAATCTAGAGTTCGAATGTTCATTTGTTTATTCAAGTTATAATTTTACAATTTATTTCAGGTCCGATTTGGTAATAAAGAGATTCAAAGGACTAGGCTCAATAAGTGTGTTTACAAGTTCGTGATAAATAATGTTATTTAGATGACATAAACCGCATACGTCTGCTTTATTTATTTAGTGTGTGAAAGTTGAAACAGTTAACGTTGACAATTCCATCTGCAAACGCGCGAATGGCAAAGCAAAAGGAGCACATAAGTGCCCCGTGTAAAATCAAATCAGCAAAACACGAATCTGCGAACGGCAACGTTTGCCTGTACTTCGTCCTCGTGCAATCCAGGATTCTAAAATATTCACTTCAGGAATCTGATTCCAGTATGATAAATTTACTAGAACAACTGCTTCCTCCACTTAAGTTTCTTTTCCTTGATTTTTTATTTCTTTAGGTTATTTCATTATTCTCTGTATTTTTCGCGTGTGTCTTCGTAATTTTCTTTTCAGCTTCTAGTTGTTCAGTCCTAAGTTTCTCCTGGGTTTCTATATACAGGGTGTTTACTAAACATGTGGAAAAAATTCAGGGGGTTATTCCTTGGGTTATTTTAAGATTTTTTGTCCTTGGATGATCTTCGGAAAGACGCTTTGTTTCCAAGATACAGGACGATATATGTTTTCTAAAATTTATTTTAAAATTATTAATGTAGCCTAAGTAAAACTATGGTGTACTGCACTGGGCCTACTGAGTACAAGAAATATTCAGAAAGATGTTTCTATTTTTTTAACCACAATCCGATTCAAAAAACGGATATTATTTGCAGTCACATCAGGTTAGTGCAGATGTCGAAAACACTATTAGTTTAAGCCATGCTGTTAGACTTGACAACATTGCATCTCTGGTAGTTGGTGGTCCTAAATTACAGTACTCCAATTTGAAATAATTTTGCTTTAAAGAGCACAGTTTTACTCTTTTTTTTACTCTGTAATTAACTAAAGATAGCTTCTGTAATTGTGACATTTACATACTCAAGTAATACAAACATGTAACACTATATTTCTAAAAATAAAACGACTTAACCTATGTAACCCATGAATAAAAGAACATTTCTGTAATTATTTTAAAGTTTGTAATTTTCTATAAACCACTGCTGATTGAGGGTACAACATATATGCAAAAACTATGGTGGTGCTACTGTAAATAATCTTATTTGAACATAATAAACTTATCTGCTTGGTAACATATAAATTTATGTGACGTAAATTGTTCCATGAACTTCGAAAAACTGCTAATGTCATCATTTAAAAACACTTTCACTGTTGGTGCATGTCTTTCCAATATTTTTTTTTTCTACATTTAGGGTTTGTTCTTTCTTGAGACGCTTTTGACGACAAATATGCTTGAAAATGTGGAAATACGCTTGGGACAGCGTTGTCAGCTAATCGAGGGTAATGCAGCATCAGCTTCTGCAGTTCCTCACTCTTATTTCTAACGCTTTCAAATGTCTTTTCCATTAAAATGTATTTCACACACGACAGCACTTTTTGTTGAGGTTCAACATTCTCGTGGTATTGCACGAAGCCATGCTTTCTTTCGGATCTCTCCATACTACTGTTCTGGTTGGTACACAGCGTCTTCGTGGCATTCTAAATATAAAATTAAAAGTTTCAAGAAATGCAGTAAAAATAAGGTTAGATTGTTACTTACCTCGGTTGTATGTCAGTGAAATACTTAATAAAAACCATAAATACTAGCAGCAATTTTACTTTCACTTATCACGAACAGTACAGTATATAAATAAATGTATTTCTGCAAACTTAAGAGCAGTTCAACATATTAATATTTAATTACACGCCACATTTGAACAGATGTTTTTATAAATAAACAGCACAAAAATTGGTCTACCGGCAGCGTTGCCAAATCTCCAACAGTATGGCTTAATATTTTAAAAGTACCAATATGGACAACATGTTATTATCAGTAGCAGTTAAAATATCATCCAGGATACACATAAGAGCAGTGGAGCAGGTGTAGTTTGGATGGAATCCGGATTGAACAGTGGGTAAAATTTTCTGATCATTCAAATAATGTAAGTGTAGGAGGCAGTGGCGCAACATGAAAATTATCAAATAACATATCACGTGCAATAGCACTTTTAGCACGAGCTTGTATACAATATGTTTTCTGCGATTATAACAGAAATATAAGAATTTAGTTCGACAAAACTTTTTCAATCGCAGTGCATTAGATATTCTAGGTTATGTTGACGTACAGATTTATGACAAGAGTTCCATTTGTGTTTTTATTACATGCTACTTTGGCGATTAAATAAAATGTTAGCACTTATGTTAAATAATATATTAGGGGACAAGTGGTTGAAATGCAATTTCAACGTTGAGAGTTTTTTAAAATAAAAGTTAATAAACCATTGTAAGTCTATGTCAAATTCAAGGTTAGCAGGTTAGGTTTTGCGTCAGTCAGACATTTCCTTCACATTTACCGCTTGAAGAGACTCTTAACACAAACATTTGACTGTAGAGTTACGTAATTTCTCTTAGAATTATTTTTATATTGGATGTGTATCCTTCATACACTTTCTTAGAGTGTTTTTGTAAAATTTATGTGCATTATACCTAATCGTAAGGTTTTATATAAACATATCTAACAAACTATTTGATTTTGATAATTTGCAGGGCAAGATACAATTAACAGACAGGCCGTGTTATGTCATCGTGTGCTAAGGACCCTGCAGCAAGTAGCTCATGAATCAAAAGTTCTAGAGCGAGAAACTTGGGAATCTCTGCTCTTGTTTTTACTAGCAATCAATGACACCCTTTTAGCACCTCCATCTGTAAAGGACGATGTAGCAGATCAGTTGTGTGAAAGAGTATTAAGTGTACTATTTGAGGTAACTACATAAGGTGTGTTCACAGGAGTATGCAGCAATGCACGATAGGGAGAATAATGCCTGAATGCTGAAAAATATTTGCTTTCTGACTGCCTTTGCTACTTCTAAGGAAGAAATGATACAACAGTTTGTTTATGACACGCGACACGCAGTTAATGAATATTGATAATTGTTGTATAAATATGAGCAAATAAATTGTATTAAAAACGAACGAATTGTGAAATGGGTTTATTTATATGAGAATAACCAGAGGCAAGCGGCGAGTCTGTAAGTAAACATTTTAGTGTGCCAGTGGTCATAGCACTAGTTGTTTCTACTGTACGTACTCCTGTGAACATATGGTATATGATAAAAATGTGTCAAGAATGCAGCAATTGTTTTTGTGTACAGGTATGGTTGATTGCTTGTGCTAAATGTTTTCCATCGCCGCCATTATGGAAAACACTTCGCGAATGTTCCATGAACTGGCGTCATCGAGTTGCATTAGTGGAGCAGTGGAACAGAGTGAACTTGGCCTTAACGTCGAGAGTGTTGTCATTCATGTATGGTCCAACATTTCCTGAACTAAAAATTGGTAAAGTCCTTCGGACTTGACAAACATAAATGTAAATAATTATTGTTTTAGGCGACGACGACCTGATTCCTCCAGGAATGACAAATAACTGTGTGGCACAAAGCTGGTATCGCTTTTTAAATACAATCGGAAACCCCGCTAGTTTAACAAAACCAGAAGTAAGTTGTAGACGTTGTGCTTGCCGATAAATTACAAGATCCATTTGCAGGTGATCAGTCAAACACCAAAGTTTTTACATTTTGCCATAAGCAGCGAGTCTGTAATGGATCCTTGTCATCACACCTGTTTGCAAGCACTGCCGTTAATTTTTTTGAAAGCTATCAAAGGAATTGCTGGACAGGTGGATGCTTTCTTGGGTTTGTGTTGATCAGCAATAATTTTGAATTTATATATTTAATAGCATACTGCGAGATTGATGTAATTGTATATTTATTTCTATGTCAATATTAATTGGGAAGAGCTCTTACTCTACATATCACATAGGTATCGCACAACCTGCATGGTGGGAAGATGTTGTGACTGGGGGTAGCACCGACAAGAATAAGGAGGTAGCATCTGTTTCTACTACTTCTACACATTCTCCTACTCCACCACCTCAACGGAGACTTGCTAAGAGCTTTAGCGTTGCACCTTCTTCTGTTACTAAGGGTTAGAAAGTTATTGAAGTTTATTATTGGTATAAACTCCGTTCACATCTTTTTGGCATGGCGGTTGGCCATGTCAGTTTCCCCAATTTAGCTGTGTAAAATTACTTTGTTGTGTTTAAACGAGGTTTACATTTGAGGTTATGGTTACCAAATGCTTTTAGGTTGGAAAACATGACAAAACACCTTCAAATGCAAAGTTGCCATATTTAAGCAGAATGAAAAATGGAACTTAGTAATTTTTATGTATGTATCCAGGACATTTTAAACATTTCACCACATGTAGTATAAAGTAAGCAGTCCATCTGGCAACAATATTATGTTCTGTCAAGTGACAGTAAATTTGTTGGAGGTTATGCAGGTTATACAACAAAATAAAAATTACAGTTCTGTTCTTGGGCAACTTAACAACAAAAATCCAAGGCCAACCTTCATGCCAAAAAGATGTGAACGGAATATACACTTTTCAATCCTGACAACAGAATTTTTATTTAGTTTTGGTTCAAATTTCCTTCTTAATTTCTTAAATGCACTTCTTGAACTATTAGCTGTAGTGATAATTTTTCTTTTGCTACATAAGTATGAATAGTTGAAAGTTACACAGTAGTAAAGCAGAAGCATGTTAAAGTTATTCAAATTTTAAGTGTTATTATTGTCTAAAATGTATATTTTCCTATGTCAAAGGGGCACAAAAAAAGGGCATGAGCTGAGGTTAATATGCTTTTTTTGTACATAAAAGCTATCTTTTTTCATATATATAAATTATGCATCAGCATAAATTGTTGTACTTTAAAGTTCTGATCATATTGAATTTTGAGGAATCTCAATTTTATTCGGAATATAATAAATATTTTTCCGCCGAGCACTACGTAAAATGAATAAATTTGCAAGGTTTACTATTGTTACGTTTTTACTTCGGGCTATTTAAAAATTATACGATGCTTCTTGCATTAAACATTTATTTACAACGATTAATTACGATTATTTACAAACACAAGAATTATCAAGGCAGAACACAAATTACTTAAACTAACTAACTATTTCTAACAAAGATACACTATTTAGTTATATACGACTTAACATTAATGATTTATATGGTTATATTTATTTGTTATTTATTTCACTAGAGTTATGTACACACGGGTTCATTTATATGGGAGCTCTACGCGCTTCGAGCCGAATTTGAACTGAACTGTCTATTCCTGCTGACACGTATTTATATATCACGAATGAGTCATTCTAGAACAATCGAGGCTTTACTCGCTTTTCCGGCAAATGCATGATGCATTCGCGTGTGTTGACCTCGAGCCCGTTGCACCTGGCTCAAAGGTCGTTTCTCGAATATTCGGGCCACCGACTCACGCGTCTGCAACGGCCTGATCCCAAAGAAGTTACACTATTATAAAAAATAACAAGTTTTGCATTGCAACGAAACTGTGATGAAGTGGCCGTGTGCAAAACTTTGCATAAGCTAGACCATACAATAGTATATTGTACAACTAGTATTGAAAATAGCACTTTCACACGCTTTGGGGGAGTTTGGAGACACGAGCGGCAGGCGAGTGTCATAAAGCCCCACAAGTGTGAAAAGTGCTTTTTACACGTGTTGTACACTATACTGCCAGCCACGCCTAGATTTCATGCGTGAATATAAGCGTGTGACATCGATGTTGCGTGTGCATTGGGGAATCTGCTGCAAGCAACGTTGTATGTACTTTTGTGTCAGCTCCACAGGCTAAAAATGTCTGAAGAACAAACGCAATCACTTTTAATTTGACACGCAACACAATCGAATCAGCAAAACCGGACTCTTATCTGCGATCAGCAGCGGCAGCAATAAAACGCGGACTACGTTTTACTCTTATTTGAAGTTAACTTGTGCTGTGAAGGATTTTTTATGGTTATACACACATTTTTTATATTACACAGGCATGTTTGTGCTAAGTACACATACATTTTAAACTGCAGCTAACTTAAATTCATACTTTTGTACGAAACACATTGTGGTCAAATTTTCAAGTAAGCGAAGCTGCTTTGATATTTCAAATGCTATGCGTGGGACAGCATGCGATATAATTCCAGCTTAATGTGTTAGGGTGAGATAAACAATCGCTCGCGACTCAGGCAAGGCTAAATAAAACCCACAGTTCTCTAGTTCGCTGCTCCCCATCACATTTACTTATTCCTGATGTCATACCACGTTGGACGTCATATTACAAATTTTGTATACTGGCCGATTTATTGATATCATTCCTTTGTTTTGGGTTCAAATTAAATTGTATTTTTTTTGTCTTAATGTGAAATGTATCCAATTTGGCTTTCATTAAACATGTTTTTTTTTAAACTGTTATCCATTACAAGTACCCTATTAAAATTTCACAATTTAATACGCTTTTAAAAACTAAATTTCTAAACATTTATAATAATACATCCGTTATAGTTATTAAAAGTTACTAAATGGAAATATAGTAGTTAATTGTTCTACTTCCCTATTTAAAATAAAAGCAGTGATTACAATCAAGTGGTTAACAGGTAAGGTTTTGCGTCAGTGTTGACACAAACCGACGCAAAACCTAACCTGTTACACTCGAAATTGACATAGACGTACAGTGCCACCAAGAGAAACACTGCCAAGCGAATGACAGGCCGGCCTAAATTAATTGTCCGCCATTGTACCTACGGGAACATTGCGTCGTGGCAGCAAAAAACAAGGCGACCTTTCAGACATTAACACAAAAGCTGTACTAGTTTGATTATTATATTTGTTGCTAGCACATGTTATGCCTCCGCAGAGCATCATCTATTAAGCTTTTTTATCTGGATCATGTGCAGAGTGTACAACCAAATACTGTAAAACTCTCATATCTGGTTTCCAACTGACTGCAGTGTTGCCGTATCATTGGAGTCTTCTTTCGTAAAAGCTTAATACGATGGTATTAATTATTTTTTGTCTACGAAAGTAGGTGGTCAAATGCTTCCAAATTTCGCCGAGTTAACTATCAAAAATGTTTCTTGCTCCCAGAAAAAATTGATCAAAGTGGTAAGAAATATATGCTTACTGTGATCGAAAATGTTACTTATTTTCCGAGTTACATAGGGAATACCGTGTATAAGGGCATTTTTTTCATTAATTATTTTCTCCAGTTATAGGTGGTCAATATTTCCGGAATTTTAACCGTGTATTTAAAAACTGTAGAAAACATAGAAAAAAAATCAACTGTGTTGTAAGAAAATCGATACTTTGCGATAACTACCTTAATGGATTTCTTTAGTATTTAGTTTCTAGTATTAGTAAAATTAACTACGAAGAAATTAAAAAAAAACTTACAAAATTAAAGTAAAGTAATGAATTACCTTTTCCTCCCGTGGTTTCTTAATCAGTCAACATGACTTGGAATTAATTCCTTTGGAAAATGGTACCCGCTCTCAAAATCTGCCTGAAGCATGTTTCGTTAGTATCAACATACCATTAACATAGAACGAGAAATCCCGGGTTCACCACATTTTTACCACGAAACTCTTAATGCACAGTTATGTTTTTTCATGTCACCGATTCGATAACAAAAACCTGTTATTATTTTCTAACCCTCTTTTCTTTTTTTAAAAACCCTTGCAACTTGGATATTAATTTTTATACGCTTCAACTGCGTTTTCCCAATTCATCATCTATTCATGACCATATATAACGTAAACTAATAACGCTAATACAATAGACTTTTAACATGTAAACTTCTTTCTCTGTTCTGTCACACATAATGTATGTATTTAGTTTTGTTTTGGTTGACAATTAATCCCAAATTTTCTGATTCCTTTTTCAGTTTCATATAGCGATCCTCCAGGGTTTTTTAGTTTTTCATCTACTGCTAAGCACATCATTCGCATATGCTGATATTTGTATTAGTGTTGTCCATGTTGTTTCATTTATTCTTAACTTTCTGACTGATTTTCAGAACCAGTTTGAAAATCATGGCTGATAGTGCATTCCCCTGTCGCACTATATTATTTATCTCAAAACGGTCAGTTATATTTCCTGGTGCTAGTACTTTTGCTGCTGAGCGATACATAATTATTTCAGTTTTACGAGTTTACAAGTTTATTTCTTAAATGTAGTAGACAGTTGAACATTTTATACCTGTCCACTATCGAACGCCTATATATAATAATCCTCGCTCTCACACCTGACTGTCACGTGTCAAATTCATGACAGGTGGTGATGTGGTGAGCATCCCGCATTAGACAACCGCATTATTACCCCTTGTTCTTTCGAACGCAGGTTCCCAATTACTTAAAGCGACTGGGTAGGCTGTCCGCCAGGCATCGATCTGTGATTTGAATTCCAGACTTCCGCACCGCAGTCCAATGCTCTAACCACTGAGCTACACTGGTGCAACGCCTATTATATAGTCTACAAAAAGATTAGATAAATCAATATTGTATTCGTAACACTTCTCAAAAATACGTCTTAGTATGTGCACATGATTTATAGTTAATCTATTATGGGAAAAACTACATTGGTAGTCCCCTAGTAGGTATGTCTTCTGCATATACTTCCATTTATAGATGACACTTGATAACACTTTGTATGGCACATTAAGGAGAGTTATTACACAATTCTTCACTTCAGCTTATCAGTTATTACCATGGTTGTGTAACGAATGATGATGCCCATTTCAGGACACTTTTTATTCCTGTTTCCATAATTTTTACGTCCATATTTTAATAGCTCTGGTATTATGCCATCACGGCCGGGCGCTTTCCCAGCTTTTAGTTGTCTTATCACTACTCGTATTTCTTCCTCTATTGGCTCTTGATCCACCGTATAATAGCCTTCTATGATGTCTTCCTCTGTTCTGTTGTTCACATCTTCTTTTGTAAATAAATTCATAAAATCTTCTTTCCATCTTGACCGAATTCTCTTCTTTTGATATAATATCTTCTCCCAGGTACTTGTATGGTTTCATTGTTGTTTTATATTCTTGGACGCTTTCCTTTACATTTCGGCAAAATTTTTGTGATTCTTTCATATTGTTGCAGTTCTCGTGGTCTTCTATTTTCTTATTTAGACTTCTCTCTTCTATCTCCGGCAAATGTAGTTTGCTTCATTCCATAGTTCTGTGTAGCGTGCAGTATTTTCCCTTGTCTCACCATGCCAAAATTTTTTTCTTGCCTCATTTTTCATTTCACTCATCATCAAACCACTGCTCGTTTATCACGTGTTGTTCTAAACCAGGGATGAGCAACTCGCGGCCCGCCACACTTTCTCGTGCGGCCCTTCAAATATTTTACATTGTGACTTTTAAAAATTCTTACAGTGTACCCCTATTTCTCATTAAATAATTTTTTTGCACATATATCTTTCGCCGTTTTTTTAATAGTAGTTCTATTAGTGAGTGTTTTATTTCTGTAATTTTTTATGCTAGGTTTATTTTGTTATTAATGAGATCATTTGAGTTCATCATTCAGTGTTTGTATTATCATAAGTTTCTTACATGCGGCTCGCACAACATTTTTAAATTTTGCAGCTGGCCCGTTTTAAAAAAAGGTTGCTCACCCCTGTTCTAAATCCACTACCTCTTTTGCCGTTTTTATAATGCTTGACTTTATACTCTGCCACTCCTCCTCTGTACTAGGTGCCACCATTTTCTGACTAAGCTCCAAGCAGTGCACTATAACTCACTACATAGATGTAATACAAATACAGAAGACGCTCGATAACGTGAACTAATTCAAACCAAGTGTGTTCACATTGTCGAAATTTTTACAATAGCAAGCGTGATTTTATTAATAAACACATTATTAAAAGAAACAGGTTAAAGGCCACGGCTCAGATACGTTCAGGGAGTGGGGCGGGGTCCTAAAACGAGACACCGCAGGGCAAGCGTGTTGAGGTATATATATAGGGTGTTACTAAATAAATGGGCGCCACAAGTTCCAAATCAAAGAGACCCACGTTCAACCGGACCTTGAGGGTCAAACCGGGCGAAAGATACTCAAATTCCACTTCGGGAAGCCACAACGCAGCGACAAACGCAACAACCTACCTGCAATGCTCATCCGCCACGTCTGGGCCTCACCTTACATCGATCGTGACAATAGTGACTCAGTCAACCTGTAAACAAACATGCACAAGACACAAGGGAAAGAAATCATAAAACGGTACAGTTAATACATCTATTGAGCCACTTCACGGGACTAAACATGCAACTTACAGTAGTACCGACGTGGTCGGCACGTATAACAATTTGTAATCACGACTTAACGGGAAACACCCATCTGGGAAGCGCTCTACCTAAAAGCTACGATGCATAGCTGAGTCGAACAACAATTCTAAATCGGTTCTATTCAAAAGTCGGCCTAGCCCTAAACAAGTATAACGCACAAGCGTGAAATTTGTAATTGAGTTCGATTCACAAGAACATACTGACTTGCAACAAAGCAATTTAGAGCACCAATCGTTAGATTTGTACCAGAGTCTACTATGCATTAATTAAGCGTCAGGCGCCGACTTAAAAGGTTAATTTAATAGAACAAAGCCGACTTGCAGCTCAGAAATTTAGAACACAAACGGTATTGCAAGAACATGCGGCCGAAACAGGTTATTACACAGATTTACCTTGGTTGTTAGCTCGGCTTCGAGACGGGCGAAAGGGCGTTGATACCAGCGTCAGTATATCGCTGCGCTCTTGGTGCATGGCATGAACGAAAGGTTGCGACGTCCTAAATAATCCTCTGCATTAAGCGTGGGCGGAATGTGTCAAAAGCCCCCTTGGCAATACACAGATATCAGCGTGGCCGTTGGATGGGTCACTCAGTAAAGTTTTTGTGTTTAGTGAATGGCCTATACTTTCATATATTACAAGGTTTGTATAGGGTAAAGTACATAAAAAGAATGCAGGGCTCCAAAGGTTTCATTGTTGTTCAACTGATTTTATCAGAAAATTAAAATAGCATTTGTTCTAATAAATTATATTACACATTCGTATTTTTTGTTCAATAAAACCAAAAAAGTATAAATAATGTAATCTACATTTCAAATAATTTTGTTTATTAGTATTACTATGCTTAATAATTTTTGTAACTTTTTTCTTATTTACTTTACCCTATACAAACCTGGTTTAGGCAAAAGTTATGTTTTTTATCTAATGTTGCCGCAATAAAGTGGTTTGCACTTTAGGAAATGTTACGATATTCTTACCGGGTTCATCACTTTGGAATTAAGTTGGTTCAATAATATATAACCGATTGCGGAAAACAATAATATTTTTCTTTATTGACTTTAGAACACAAATTACAAACACATACAAAAACGTCAATACGTAGAAAATGTAAATACGAACGCCGGAATCTGATTTGAAACGTAAGCAACAGAATCTGACCAAAGCTCTTGACTCACTTAAAGTAAGTCAAGTTGAGATGTGGAGATGCAATATCCTGGAATGCCAGACTATCTGCCCTTATATACAGGGCGCTTATGTAAGGAGAAAGGATTCCCTCTTCTTTGAGTACAATATGTATTGTCAATCGGGTACGGGCTCTGTTGTCACACAAGGGTTGCTTTAATTTTTGTCTGGACGAGGTATCACTTTTCTCGACTCGGGTATATGGCTCATTGTTCACCAAGTCAGATGACCGCCGTTTATTGCACTTGCAATTGGCCCTGTCTCATTACGCAGCAGGTAAACTTACAACCCTATCTGTAGTGTCTGTTGCCAGAGACCTTTGCTTTGTGATGAGATGGAACTCACGCTATTTGCAGAACTGCAGTCTGACAAATCAATTCTTCACGTTTTTTAGAAAGTTTGCTTAGCGCGACGTCAACTAATCAAATTTTTGATGTAAAAGCGTTTTCTTAAAGCACTCGCACAATTGACTTAGACCCCCACTGATTTAACTCGTATTGCTGCATTCCGAATTTCAGTTTTATTAGTGTATTTCGTAGTTACCGACGGAATTTTTATTATCTTAAATGCAAAGGATAATTCCTGAAGTTTTCAGGCAGTTTTGCATAGTTCTGCTACACTGGTATCATAAGAAAGCTTATGCAAATCTGCATTCACAAAGATCAAAATATATAGGGTGTTGCATTTTAAAAAGTTCTTTAAGGTTTTGCAAAATTTTAACTATATTAAATAATAAATATCTGTGACTGTAACAATTTCTTAATAGTAGTTTACGTAACAAGACCATCTTTACAGGACATGTATGCAAATTGCTGAAAGTCTACAATTGTAATTTGATGGGAGTACCGGAAGTAATACTTTACCTGAAGAATTAATTGTGGTGTTTCATATAAAGTAGAACTTTAAATAGAAATATTTAGTTGAAATGAAATACAAACATTAGAAATTATAAAAAAACTGTAAGATATGTAATTTCACTGCAATCGGAGTAACGGAAGTAGTGGTTTACTTGAACAGGGATGTTCAGTGGTGTCCGTGATGCTTCTTGAATTTATGCAAGCCTTCCATTTGTGTAGTTCCGTTCAGGACGCACTTCGGAACATTAATTGTATAATTATATGACCAGGTTGCTTTACTGAAGGGTTTACACTTGATAAAGGGGATGAAAGATTTTGAGATAACATGTGAATGGCGTAGCCAGGCCTAACTATGAAATGATAAAGAAGCCGACCTGCAATTAATTAATTAAAATAATCAATGGTAGTGAAAGATTGCAGATAGTTTGTACACCACGGTAGCTCTGAAAAATCTTCACTTACCGCGATGGCCGAGCTAACTCAATTTCGGCGGCCTAGGATCGTAGGTTCAAATCACCAGCTGTGCACTCTGTAAAGCCTTCAAAAAAGGGAAATGGGCGCCAGAAATTAAATGACTTCGAATAAAATAAAAAATAAACTAAAAATAATCAGAATAATTAAAAGGCAAATAATGTCATAACAAAATTGTGTACGTCAAATGAAGGCTACGACACGCACAAAGATCAAAAACCTCTTTCGGGTTATTCTATTAACTGTAACTTCAAAATCAATCGTGGGATATGCATACCTCAGTCATTTGATAAAACCTTTCTGTTTAGGCTATTGAAATAAAAAGGCGTGAATGCTCCTTTAAGAAAGGGTCAATACACATCAAAATTGCAGCTTTAAATATTAATCATGATTAAATATACGCAAAAACTTCAAATAATAGAACAAGTGAATGTAAGAATTTGAACATTGCATGTTAATAATTGCGGAAAGTATGAATTTAAATTTTAAATACTGACAGGTTTAAAATGTACGAATGTAAATTCCAGGTATTGAAGATAAGTTGATATAATATTAATCCCGGAGTAGCGCTAACTAACCTCGATCGCCGGCCGGGGGTTGCTATACCCTGCGGTTAAACATATGCTGGTCGTGAACTGCTACACACATTGGTCGAAATCGCCGTGGATGCACCGGTAATTGTAGCAAAGGCACCCTCAAACGGCAGCAACTAGGCAGAACGCCAGCAGGTGTCGAAAATGAGATTAGGCTAACAACTTTGCTTCTGAGATAAACTCTTGGATGAAACTGCCAATTAAGAGCTAAAGAAAATACAATTAATACAAGAAAAGCAAGCAAAAAAACGCCATCGTACCTGATCATAGTCAGCCATTGGAAACACATTGCTCATAAAAATAGATTGAGCGCACGTAATTTGACTTAAACAAACAAACCTTAGCCGCGCTGGTGACGGCGGACCCAGGCGAGAAGAGCAAGTGTCTTGGACGAAAAATTCGTTTCCAAAGGAAAGCTCGCATGACAACGGCCTGTGATACGAGATAGCACGGGTCAAAAGTGCATCGCGTGAACGAAAGGAACTCGATCCAGGTACAAAATAAGCTGCTTTGGAAAATTTAAGAATTCGAAATGCAAATTATAATTCAGATAAAAATATACAGGTTAGGCCTGAAATAATTGGATAACTGGCGAAACAATTAAGCGGAGCCAAAAAATTGTTTCAACTACCTCTTAGGACAATTGTAGCCTATGTCTGTTCACAAATTAATACACTTCAGAGTTTAAAAGTATATTGAATAATTAAATAAAATACATGGCTTTATATACAATCAAATTATGTCATGTTTTGCTGTTTGATCTGATAACCTACTATTGGTATAGGCGCAAAACACAACGTTTGCATAAAATATCCTGCTGGTAAACAATGTTTGTGAAATTTGACCTAGTTATATAATATTGTAATGCTGCTATCTGCACAACGACTTCTTATTCGTAATAATCATATTTCAACGTGACCCAGTAAGGTGACACCAAAGCTGATTCTTGCATATAGACAGTTTGAACAAGTTGAGACACTCCATTTTTTTAAATTTAATTGTCATAGCAGCTGCCTGAAATACATTAATATCTCCAAAACAATTAACTTTAAAACCACAAATCTTTATATTAAAATGATTGGCATTTTGACATAAAACTTTTAAGGTACTTAAACATAGTGTTCTGTTAAAAATAAGTAAGTTTGGTTTGCCACATTTTTTCGAGCCACCCCGTATAATCAAAAATATTGTACTAATATGCACCACCTTACTACCTACAATTTTTGTATAAGCAAATTTTATGTACCTAAGTCATAATTTAAAAAATATAATTTCTCAAGAAAAAAATGGTTTGAAATTATAACTGAATGTTCATTAAAAACGTCTTTTCTTAATTTTTTAAAAATAATTTCATTCATATGATGTTGGCAAGGGTATATGTAAGAATATTTCAAATTTTAGAAATCACTAAAGGTGTTTCAGTATGGTTGTTTCCATCGTCATAATGAAAATATAGTTTCAGAGACTATAGAGAATGAGTAACGAATCAAACTTTGCAGAGTGATTTACTTAATAACTTCAAAAATTATTTAATTGGGGACGTGATTGTTTATATTGTAATGGTTTACTGCCCACCACAATTCTGATTGCCTAATTAACACGAAAATTAATCATTTCAAAATGAGTACAGAATTAAATACCTATTTTATTTATTGCAAGACAGTATTTTACACTAATAAATGCACTTGATATGAGCAGCAGTAAGTATAATTTGGGAGAGAAAGGTTGGCATTAGAGAAGGCAGAATTCGAAAGGGTTACGTTAAGAGTTTCAGTAATAATTGGTGTTCGGAATGGCAAGCATAGCTTAATTTATGTAGCTGACAGATTTGAGTTTGGTGAAATCAATACAATAATGTGAATTTGAAATGATACAAAGATGATTTGTGAAGTACTGAAAGTATACGAGCGTTATGAGTATTAAAAGTTTATAAGCCAACAAACGGCAAGGTAACTGACGGGTAAAGGAGCAGTGCGAGCAAAGCAATTATTGCAAAGAGCAATGAAATAAGGCAACCCATCGAGAGGACACAGACAATTAGTGCAGTGCTAAATAAACTCATGTGAATCAGTGCAATTAAAGTAAGTGATTAAAAGCAAAGCAAAGTTTAAAGTGACAATTCCCAAGAAAAGACGGTTTAGTATTTAAAGGTCCCGAGTGGTGTAGCTTGAACAAGCGTCCACGTTCGATCAGCAGAGTTAAGCAACGCTGTCTCTGGTCAGAACTTGGATGGGAGTTCCACGGCTGCATCTCTCGGCGCCTCGTGATACGGCTGTCACGGAAATAGTTGGTCCTGGCGGTCATAACAACATCATGACAGTCGTTAGTGGGGTTGGAAGTCCTCATAACTGCACAGCGACGCCTATAATTGGCCTAACGGCTGTTGGCTGAGTGCGAATTAAATAAATAAATAAATAAATAAATAAGCAAAAATAGTATATCAAAACTATAGTTCATAAATTAAAACATCATATCAAACCTCATTTCTTTAATAAGATCCAAACAAGCTTGAACATTTTATGTTGTGTGCCAGGTGAGCTGCACAGTTTAATGTAAAAATTTTGAATACAAAATTGTTTGTGAGAGTCAAATGATGTCGTTCATATTCACCAGTGTGCAGGCCATCTTTATGGCTAATTTTTAAAGTAATAACAGTGGCCAGCGAAGAGGGATGGCCAGCTACAAGAATTGCCCAAGTGCGATCAACTTTGGATTCGACTGATTGGAGACATCGGCCAGCGAAAGTTGTGTGTACTACGTTTAGAGAAGACCTTCAGGAGTGCTTGGCTATTGAAATTGGAACCAACAAGCTATTCCCAAGTGTGTAATGGCCGGGGCGTCACTAGAAAATGTATTCAGCATATGAAACTCCCCGTTTAAGGTAGGATTCCACAGGAAACCATTGCCGAAGCCCCATAAACCGTGAGGTTCTTCAAGATTGGACATTGCCCGAGGGGTTGGATGTGATTCCAGCTGTCCAGATCCATCCAGATTCGAATTATCGACGTAGCGTCCCTTAAATCTGTGAATTGAAGCTGATTTTGTGACATTACATTACATTGCAAATAAAACAAAAGAAGATCAGAGCGTCGGTTTACGTCATCTGAAACAATACAAGGTTAGCCGGAAGCTACGTCACATAATTCGCGGCATTTACTTAACGTATTCTTGCCATTTTTGTTGTTTTTAAATTCAGATTACGCTGATTTCTTGTACCTGCAGATCATTTGTTGTTGCCCTGAGATTGACACAAAATTCTTGATTGAAACTATTTCATATTGATAAATTGTGGTGATTTGTCCTATTTATTATTTATATTTTTACTAATGCCTTATATTAGTTAAGGGCATCATATAAATATTTTAACATATAGCTAACTAAACAATGCATTTAAATGGAAGGTAATGAAAGTATGAAAAGCACTTTCCATCAAACAACTTTTGAAAGACACTAATAAACCTGCAAATTATGATTGCCGTCAAACATCAAGAATTGTCATTCTCTCAGGTCAGTTGTTCCCCTTTAAATAGGATTCAATTTCTATTAATATTTTAAAGCTAAAATAGAGTAGATTAGGTTAGATCATGTAAGTGAAGTCACATATGTAGTATACAGCACACATTGCAATTTGTAGTATTAGTAGAGTATAAAATAAAAAATATTTTTTTAGTTATATGTTGTAATATGCTTTATTAATTATAGGCATTCCAAAAGCTTCTTTAATAGGTCTCACTAGCAGCAGAGGTCCAGCTGTACTGTCCAGTTCTCCAGCACCAAGTTCTGGACCTTCTTCAGCTTCGAGCCTATCCTGTACGTTAAACAAAAAATATTTATGTATAATCCTAACCACAACCCTTTCTCTTTAGCACTCACATCTTTAGGTGCTGAAAGCAGAAATCCATTGGCTCCTGAAAGAGCAAAATGTAACAGCATTTTGCATTTATTTGGAGAGTGGCTCTTTGAAGCAGCTTTTGTAGGTTCGAATCTGCCACAGAGTAAGTGAATTCAATAAGCATTGATAATTCATATTAATATAAATATTTCAGATCATAGTACCGAACAGAGCAAACGGCCGAACTCTGTCATAATGGACAGTTCGAAATCTAAGGGGTCCCCAAATGCGTTTCAGTTGAATTCCCTAATGGATTTATCTGACCTGCCTCCATCTTTAACAATCGATAAATATGAAAGCGGTCGAGCAGAAGCCCTAGGAGCTCTGTGTCGTATTATTTGTGCCAAAAAAACTGGAGAAGAAATTTTGTCTGTTTACTTAGCACGATTTTACTTAGCTGTTCAGCAGGGGTTAAAAGTGCCACCTGATAGAGAGTGTGGGGAAACGATGGTAGCGATATTAATGAATTCGCAGAATTTGTTCCGTTTAGATTTGGATGGAGTTAGAATTCTGATTCCGTCATTTGTATCCGCATTGGAGATTGTGTTAGCTGATAAAGATTCCAAACTAAGTTCAAATCTTTCGAAAGTGGAGTTGAGGCGTGCCTCTATTCAGTTGCTGCTGTCAATGCTTGTGCTGCCGCTTCATTTCCAAAATATCGTGATTCGAGAATTGAATCCTTCAGGTATATTATTTTTATTTGCAACTGTATTTTTCAAAGTAAGTGATTTTAGGTTCTTCAGAGCAACCAGTAACATTTGCCCAATTAAAGCCTCGACTTATGAATCTCGTCATGAATGCTTTACAAGTAGAAGCCGACCCACAAAATACACACATGCTCTTAGGGGGTCTGTTTCTATGTGTGCAGGACTCTGCTGCTTTCGAAGCCGTCGAACAAATCACTCAACCTTTAGCTGAGACCACCACCACCAACTTACTGAGTTCAGGTAGGCACCTACGCTCAGCGGTAGCATTGTCCTATCTGGCTGCTTTTCAATGTATTCTAGTCGTTTGAGTTGACCTAGCATGTAACTTTTGTTTTGTTTGATTATGTATTTGCTTGCATAATAGCATCTGATACAACGAGCACTACCAGCATGACGAGCGGCTCTGATCCTCGGTCGGACTACTTTGGAGGCGAATTGTGTGATGTTCATCCAATTGGTATGTTGTGTTTGTTCCTTTGCACTATCTGTGTGTTATGCTTTGCTAATGCTAATACTGTCGGAAACCGCAACATTTAGATTTAGGTAATGCTGAACTCTTCACAGATTCCGCCCATGCCCTCTTTGTGCGGGCAACTTACTTGGTTTGCCATCGGCTCATTTCGTCCTGGAAGACCGATCTGAATGTTTCATTGGCAGCTTTGGAGTTGCTGTCGGGATTAGCCAGGATACACATAAGAGAGTCAGGTACTATAGACATGTACAATTGAGGGGTTTAGAGCAAAATGTTATTAAGCATCCTTTTATCAAACTTTCTAAAAGTTTGAGGTTGGTAATGAAATCAGAAATGCTGAGCTATGGCTGCTGTAATTTTTTAAAATGCATCTATTTCAACAGAAACAGAACAATATTTCCTGGGGAGGTAATATACATAAAACTCCCTAGAGTGTTTTCATTATATATATACTTCTAAAAATATAACAAATGTCTGTTGTCAAGGTATTTCTTACATTAACATAATTAAAATGCTGAAATGCCTTATTTATTCCACAAAAAAAGCCAAAAAACATTTAAATGTATAAACACTAAAACTTAACATATTAAATACAGAAATATTTGACATATCTGAATACTACTTAACGATTGATTGGGGGCTTCAAATCTAAACCTTACTTAGGAATTACCTAAACGCTATCACAGACCATACATAATTAATACTTACAACTGGCATACATATCTTAAGGAAGCGTTGCGTCTAGTACTTAGCCTATACAAATGGTATCAGGAGCAATCACTGCAAAACGTTTCTGGAAAGGGCCCTAAAATTAACACATTAATGCAGTAATACTGTTCCTATGTAAATGCAAGAATAGACCGAGTCACTGAGTGATTAAATTTCACACTTTCCCGAAATCAAACTGATTCCTTTACAAAAAGAGGGCCAACTTATCCAAGTACCCGTATATTTTCTCACACTCGATCAAAATTATTTTAATGGTTATGACAGCAAACGAGGATACAACTTGTGTTATTAGAATTAATGAGTATGTAGCTAGTGATGGGCTTATTCGAATGAAAAATAACCGGTTATCCGGTTATTGAAATAACCTGTGTAACTCGGTTTTCGTTCCAAGTATTCGGATGAAAAATAACCTCATCCTGATACGTACTATGTGCCGTATCTCAGCGACCTGTGAGTGATCGAAATTCTGTAAATAATACGTCATTCATAACTCATAACCATAAGCAAGGCAGATTGTACTGAAAAGTGAAAACACCATTTGGGCCTCTCGCTCTACAGTTTTCTCCCTTGCTTCCTTGCCGGCTGAGGCTCGCGGTCGATTCGTCGTCATATGATATGAACATAAATCAATTTTTTACCGCCTTTAACCCGGCCGATCGATAGACATAAACGTTTTACCACTGTTTTTTATTGCGATTAGCAAGCAGTCCCGCATATTATTTTCTTTCTACACTTCTTAATAAATACCTCTTAATTTCCAATACATAACACATAATGTACATATTATGTTTTGGTTATAGATCGGAAGAATGTAGGAGTAAAACTCATACAAATACAACAATATATTATTAATTATTATTATATTATTATAAATCGCCAGCAATCCAAAACAATAAAGGTGTATCCAGATATATTTCATTCATATCCACAATTACTTACTGCACAAACTCCTTAGAAATCAAATAAAAATCATTTATACAATTACTAGCAAGATGCCCGTTCTTCATACGGGCTACAAATGTTTTTTCTTCTAAATCTAAAATGAATTGTAGGGCGCCCCCCTTCCCTTCCCCTTCACTCACTATGCTAAACTAACAAACGCCGCAAAACAATATTGTAGGTTAAGGAGAACACAATATTTTTCCCAAAAAGTCCTCCACAACTCTTTTATGCTTCACGTACGTCGTACCCCTGGAAATGTCTACGTAATTGTCATTCCCCTTGTATATATTAATAAAACTATAGTTTTAGTATAACAATGAGATACAAGTAAAATATATGTACAAACTAAATGTTGTATTCATAAATTATAACAAGATACCCTTTTCCACCACTTGAGGAGTGAAAAATAATTGAGAAATTTAACAACCTACTCTTTTTCAATTTTCCTTTTTTACGGCTTTAGGGGTAATTTTAAAATCCCTTAAAACACTTTCTAAAATAGTTTAAGAATACATCTATATGCCAAAAAACAATGGTCTAACTCAATAAACATAGGAGATACAAAGGGTTTCTTAATTCACCCCGAATCCAGATGTGCGCCTTTAGGGGTTGATTAAGGAAAAATACAGAAATGTGATTTTAGACACTTGTATTGGATACCTATGCAAGCAAACACCAAGTCGATATCTCATCGGGTCTAAGAGATATTGGGGAATTCGTGAAAACACAGTTTACCCTTATTCACCCCCTTAGGAGTAAAATTTTGAAATCTCTTTAACTACTTTCTAAATATTTTAAAAATACATCTATATGCCAAAAAATAATGTTCTAACTCAATAAATATAGGAGATACAAAGGGTTCTTTAATTCACTCCGAATCCAGATTTGCAACTTTAGGGGTTGATTAGGGCAAAATGCTAAAATACGTTTCTAGGTATTTGCATTAATAATCTTTGCAAGTAAACACCAAATCGATATCTTGTCGGGTGTAAGAGATATTGTGGAATTCGTGAAAACACATTTTACCCCATTTCACCCCCTTAGGGGTAGAATTTCAAAAAATTCCTTCTTAGCACTACCTTACGTAACAAAGTGAACCTTCCACCCAAATTTCAAGTTTCTAGTACCAGTGGTTTCGGCTCTGCGTTGATTAGTCAGGGTTGTGACTTTCCTTTATATATAAATATATAGATTATAATTAACGATTAACTGAGTTCCGCTGCTATCTGCAAGTTACGATGCCGATGCAGATGACGCTGAACCGTGTAACCGGCAAACCGGCGAAATTGAAACGAATCGAGAGCCAAAATTTATTCGAATGATTATTCAAATAATCATTCGGTTATTAATATCATCGAATGCAAATAATTCGGTTATGAAAATTGTCCGGTTATGCCCATCACTATATGTAGCTGCTTTGGGCATCAGTGTAAAAAATAGATTAATCAATCAGCTACTCAATTATAGCTGCAAGTGCTATCTTTACCCAGGATTAAATCTGCATCTTAGCACCAGAATTGCTGTTTATTCACTCAGTTAATTAACTAACAGGTAAAGCCCAGGTAGATGCAATATAATTTGCGGTTTCAAGGCTGTGCTATAAAAAGAGGCAGCGCTCTGCTCTTTTATAAACCTCTAACCTAAAAAATTCATCTCCCACGTGACACGTGTTTCAATGTGATATGAAAGTGAATAAATCCAAAATCTCTCCACGGCACTATATAGACCGCGAAAATTTCCCACTGGGCGCAACTACAATTCGGCATTTCACCCTTCGAACTTGTGGTGATCTAAATAGCCCCAAATCTTTCACACCACATATCCCAACGACGTCATTCGTCAATCTGCTAGAGAAAAATGGAAAAAGCCTCCATCTTGTAAACAAGCGAACAACATCATTAATTGCAAACCTTGTAATGTAGCATGCTGTGTGGATGCTTAATTAATTCAATATTAATATCCAGATATCTAAAGGGTATGATGGGATAACAGTTGGTGATAGATTACTGGTGGTAGTAGCAATAGGCAACCAGGGGGTTGTTTACTGCAAGTGAAAAAACTTCTTTAATTTTGAATAATCTACGTTTAATAAGTCACTTTAAAGGGCTAACTTTCCTTTAATTGTGAGAGTAATATTGTATATTTGGTACGTGATAGCCAGATAGCCTTCTTCACGATTAAATTTGACCAAAGGTCACAATTATTATTCATATTATAATTTCAAGATTCTTTGAAACCATTTGAAGTGGTAATTAGTACTTAAACCATCAGTAAGTGAATTATCCTGAGGAAAATAGGTATAATTATACCCAAAATGCTTATAATTTAAAGAAGTACTATCATGAAAATAATGACAATAATGAAGTAAATGAGGTTATAACATTTCATAATAATGTAAATAATAATGTGAACTGGAAGGAAATTATGTCATGGTGTGATATCAGTGATGACGTAAATAAAGAATAACTTAGTTACCGAAGGTTAATTTTCTAATTTAATGTTTATGAAATGAGTTAAGGTTGAATGTAAATATTTTAAATAGACAAATATCAATTTTTCCATAAAAGCTCGTTGGAGATCTTTTAAATGAAAAAATTGGGGGGAATAAACTGTAATGTAGCATGCTGTGTGGATGCTTAATTAATTCAATATTAATATCCAGATATCTAAAGGGTATCATGTGATAACAGTTGGTGATAGATTACTGGTGGTAGTAGCAATAGGCAACCAGGGGGTTTACTGCAAGTAAAAAAACTTCTTTAATTTTGAATAATCTACGTTTAATAAGTCACGTTAAAGGGCTAACTTTCCTTTAATTGTGAGAGTAATATTGTCTATTTAGTACGTGATAGCAAGATAGCCTTCTTCACGATCAAATTTGACCAAAGGTCACAATTATTTTTCATATTATAATTTCAAGATTGTTTGAAACCATTTGAAGTGGTAATTGGTACTTCAACCATCAGTAAGTGAAAGTGAGGGTGATTGTGGCATGCTGTACTACCGTTTATCAAGGTATTAAGAGGTACAAGAGCTGCAACGAGCTATTTTGGGTCTTCAACAACTCAAGGGAGGTGTTTGACGACTACCAATCAGTTAGGATCTGATAGAAAATACACTCAAGGTACAAGTGAGTCTTCGTGAAGGTTAGTGTATTTTTATTAACAAGTTTGGTACGCCAAAATTAGTGGAAAGCATTGTAATTTAGGTTTATAGCGCAATTTAGAATATTAAGTTTTCTAAATTTGCTTTGATTCGGGTACTCGACCTCAATTTGGAAAAAGTAATTTGGTTAAATAATTTGACATTTAGTTTTGATTGATTGTAATGTCAAACCAAGCATAATAAAACAATCTAACTTAAAAGAAGGTTCTTTTAAAAGTACTAAGGAGTGTGATTGACAAAGAAGTCAATACAATAATAATTTTGTAATTCAGTATTCAATTATAAAGAGATTCATTATTATAACCTGTACTCATTCAGCTGAGGAAGATAGATTCTTATTTGCTCAATGACTGACTAGCCGAGGTAATTTTAAATAATAGTCAAGTGACATAATTTCAATCATATATTTTTATAAGTGAGATATGTCAATTTTGAAAGTAATTCAAAAGCAACCAGGTAAGTGTTTAATACATTATTCTCAATACTACTTCTGTTAACTAAGCAATAGGGTAGATATCCAATTTACTAATTGTAATAACTGTTCGAAAAAGGGTTATATAACAACCTACTGGCCGAAGTATTTCCTAACAAGAACATTTTAATGGTCTCAGTGTTTTGTCTTTATTATTGAGGTCGTGGAATAAATAGTACAGAGTATCTATAAAAGATTGTCCGGTCAAGAGGACTTTTTTGCCGCAACATTAGTTTATAACCAGTACTAATTAATTTAAGGTTAACCAAAATAACCTTCAATTCATTTATGGAAATAATTCAAGTTTACGCATTAACTTTTTTGTACTTTCTATTCTTTCTTTCAAATTGTTTGCTACTTCATCATCGATCTCCGGCCTACCCGTGGATTTTTCTTTTAGAACATTTCCACTTGTCAAAAATCTGTCTACAATATGCTTGATGTGTCGATTGAGAGATGCAACCTTGACGTTATAATAAGGAAATCTGGCTATAAACTCTCCTCTGCAAGCATCCATCGAATAATTCCAGGATCCAGTTCGTTAATACGCTGCAATAATGAACGTATTCTGTTCCTGCGAATAAACTATTGCAGTTGAAACTAAACCAATCTACGTTATTTTGATAATTAGAATAAATTTGTTTACTACAAATTTTAGGTTAAATGTGGCTAATCTGCAGAAACTGTCAGAAATAAGTTAGCTGGTAATACAGATGCCAACAAAATCCATAACACATTCCATAATTCCTAAAGAGCAGCATCATTCATAGCCCTCTTGGCCAGACAATCTTTTATAGGCACTCTGTATATACACTGCAAGAGAGAAACCCTTTTTCCCTCTGTGTATTTTAACCCTTTTAACCATTTCTTATATGTTGTATGCCTTCAGTATCTACTACATTTTCCCCAGAGAACATTGTTCTGCTACTAACAGAATTTGTATGTAGTGACGTAACTTGTTTTTTCACATTTTGTATAATAGTGTGTTATTTTACTAAATTCAAAATTGATTAATAAAGTGGCACTTTGGTGCATAGAAATGTCACTTTACTATATGGTAATGTCACTGTCAAATTCGAGGTTAGCAGGTTAGGTTTTTCGTCAATCTGTGTCAAAACTGACGGAAAACCTAACGTGCTAACCTCAAATTTGACACAGACTTACAGTGCCACCAACATATTCATACGTTTGAATTTCCAGTAGTTTTACTAAACTTATATAGCTTTTTAAGTTACTCGATCGCTTCGCTCGCTCGTACTCGATCAAGCTATATTCCTTTAGTAAAACTTTACTTTTCTAAACTTGTTATGTAATACACTTTTTTAATGTTTTACTTATACTTCACATTACCCAACTGTGAAAAATCTGAATATTTTTTCCTCGTTGCTTCTCTAAACCAAATTCCTTGTTTTGCTTTTGAAATTCTAGCAACAGATTATGTAATGTATAGTCATACCAGACAATCTCGAGTGCTTAGTCGTACAAGAGGAAATTCCAGCGTACATACATCAAACAAGTAGAGACACTCATGCCAAATGTTGAAATCTGTCTAGAGTGCCTGGGACAGTAATTCGGGGGGTATTTCTAAGCTTGACTATCAGATGGCAGCACAAAATTCTACCAATCAGAGCCGGTTTCTAGTTCTGCTACCAAATTGACAATGGACTTTGCAACTTCTTACAAGCTGGATACTGTATCAAATTTCATGTACTTAGAAGCATTTTAAAAATGTCAGCAGCAGCATTTGAATATACAGCAGTTTCAATGCAGGTGCCTCTATTAATCTTAAAATGGGGAAATTGGACTTGATATTATTTTGCACTTGACCCTTCAATTAGGTAGTATTGAAGTATTATTGATTATTTGTTTATTTACTGTGCAGCGATGAGGAAATTTACAGGTAGGAATGAAATGTACTGTGCAAGTAGGTACTCAAAATCTTTTAGTTTTATTTTAAAGACAACCTCAGCGTATTAATATGACAGCCAAAAAAATCTAGAAGACAATAAATTCACCGTTACATTTTATGCACTTCTGCATTCTACTAAACCAGACTGCCCGAGCCCATTGTTCTGCAGACATCTCGGTGACCATTTTGTCAAAAAGCTACTTCTATGCTATGCTTTAAATATCAGTATAAATCAACACCTTTGCTTATCTAATACCTCTAGTAATGCATATTTATTTATTTACTTCACATAACAATCAAATGTGATAAGGTCATCGTGATCATGTATACCGGGTGCCTGATGAGAAATGGACGATAGTTCAGATTCAATTTATGACCAAATTTTGAATCTAGAATGTTATAGCATTAAAGCCAATTTTCCAGCTGTTTTAAAATGTTAAAATGCAAACTCTTGAAGTCTGAAAGAATGGCTTATGTTTTCATAAACCTCACATGTCATGTGTGAGGTCGGGAGATCTTGCAGGTCTATTTTGTATCTCTGTCCAACTTATCTATCTGTTAAAATATTGGCGATTCAGAACCTCGTAGCACCCTTAATGGACATGTGCTCCATTTTGTTGATGGAAAATCTAACATATGTGTAGAGTTGTAAAAAACAGTTTGTTTTCAGAAAAGTTTTTTTTTCAAATAAAAGACCAGTTCTTTTTCATGAAAAAACTAAATGATTGTTTTTTTACCATTGGAATACAAATAATTACTACAGTTAAATGACAACACTATTTTCTTTGTACAGGGTGGGCCAAAGTAGACGCTTTCTTATGGAAACTCATGTTCCTGTCAAAGATAGAAAAATTTTGACCAACATCTCCCGAGCTCAAATTTTTTGGAAAAGTTACTGGTGCAAACAGAATTTTGCTATCGTAAACTGTTAGGCCGCTAGGGGGCGTTTTTCAAAATTCGTCGATTTCTTTAAACCCTTCCAGCTTTTTTGTTTTTAGGAATAATTGATTTCTGTAAAAACTTTCTCATAGCAGTTTTTGGTGTAGAATAGGCTGGTGTATTTTATTTTAATACAGGGTGATTTGTAAATTTGCTGCACCAAAAATTTTCTTTTTTCTTATGGGACACCCGGTATATTTATACATTTTTTTTGTAGTCCTTAAAATTCTCTATTCAAAAATATATAAAACTATATGTCCAAAATTAATATTTTACGGTGTATTTGGATTTAAGTTAAATAAACTAAAAATATCAAGTAGCCATTGTGTCATAGTGCCGCATGACCATTGTTTTAACCAACATTAGCAATATTTATGAGGAAAACAATGTTGGCCGCTGTCAAATTAGTCAAATAGCTTTTGAATTTGAACAGAATCTGGTTTTTTATCCGTGTCTATTTAAATTTCCACCTTCCAACAAGATGGTGCATCGTCTCATATTTGAAGAGTTATAACTAATTACTTAAAAGTGCAGTTTGGTGAAGAGCGGATAGGGAACCAAGGACCAATCGCTTGGCCAGTGAAGTCCCGATATGACACCCCCAGACTGCTATTTTTGGGGAAAAATTAAAGATTTGACATATAGACAACCGATTACATCAAGAGAATTGCAAGAGGAAGCAGTGCAAAATGCATTTGCTATAATTTCTAAATTTGAGCTAAGAAATGCTGCAAATGCTGTCAAACAACGTTGCCACTTGTGTATTAATCAGAACGGTGCCCAGTTTGAACATATTTTATAAAAGGACATATCGTTGGGTGGTAATATGTTTTATTAATTTTGTTATTTGTTCTAAATGTTTGTAACCCTATATGGTTTTTGATTTTTTTTATTTAGTTAGCTCCAACTTTGTTTTCCTCATAAATATTGCTAATGTTGGTATAAAACAATGGTCATGCGGCGCTATGACACAATGCTACTTGATATTTTTAGTTTATTTAATATACCGTAAAATGCTAACTTTAGACATATAGTATTGTATATTTTTGAAAAGAGAATTTTAAAGGCTACAAAAAAATTTCTAAATATACCGGGTGTCCCATAAGAAAAAAGAAAATTATTGTTGCAGAAAATTTACGAATCACCCTGTATTAAAACAAAATTTACCAACCTATGCTACACCAAAAACTGCTATGAGAAAGTTTTTACAGAAATCAATTATTCCTAAAAACAAAAAAGCTGGAAGGGTTTAAAGAAATCGACGAATTTTGAAAAACGACCCCTAGCGGCCTAACGGTTTACGATAGCAAAATTCTGTTTGCACCAGTAACTTTTTCATAAAATTTGAGTTCGGGAGACGTTGGTCAAAATTTTTCTATCTCTGACAGGAACATGAGTTTCCATAAGAAAGCGATTTCTATGTGTTCTTGATTTGCAAGTAAATTTCACGGATATCTAGGAAATTCAAAATTTTTTATTACAATTTTTTGTGTATTAGTCATTGTTTGACATGGGAAATAAGTCCCCAAGTTTATGCGTATAGGTTGAGAGTCACCCTGTATATCTCTGGTAAAATGTGTAAGAATTTAGAGAGAAGTTGTAGAGTATGAATAAATAATTTCTTATGCCAATCACATGGGTAATATACCTGCATCTGATCCTAATGATCAGTTCCAGATATGTACAGGGAGATCAAAAATAAACTTGATCGCGAGAGCCTATGAAAAATACTGTTAACACAATCTAATCAGTTACACAAATATGCAAAAATATGTAATTTAAACCAAATTTCTACATTAAATTCATAAGTAAATAAAAATTTTAAACTTAAAAAAAAATTGACACCATGGTAATAAGCAGAGAAGAAACAAAGGACGAAATAAAGCTGGAAGGGGAAAAGCTAGAACAAGTATGCAGATTTAAATATCGAGGCTCAGTATTCTCACAGGACAGAAGAATTGACGAAGAAATAAAAAAAAAGAAGAGGAGCAACAGGAAGATTCTTTAATAGTATCAAGAACACATTCCTAAGAAATAAAGAAATACCAACTAAAACGAAAGTGCAAATATACAAAAAAGTAGCAGTACCAATAATAACATACAGCTCAGAATCATGGACAACAATGGAAAGCCAACGAAACAAGCTAAGCAGTACCGAAATAAGATTCCTTAGGAAGATAGAGTGAAAAACAATTATGGACAGAGTCAGAAACACAGCATATAGAGAGAAACTGGAAATAAAGCCAATAAAATCCAAGATAGAAGAGGGACAAATGAGATGGTTTGGACACATGATGAGGATGGGTGAGAAAAGAACCACAAGAAGGGTATTCGAAGTGAGAACAAAGAAAAAGAGAGAAAGGGGTAAACCGAGAAAAACATGGAATGAAGAGGTTAGGAATGCAGTAGAAAGAAGAGAGATTAGGTGGGAGGAGACATGAATAATGACACAGGATAGAAGATGATGGAGAGAGGCATGGAAAAGACACTAACAATCAACACCCAGCCTTACACTCGATAGGGTAGAAAGGCTTAAGTATTAAGAAGAAGAATATGTTACAGTATCAAATTGACTTATCGACACTCACGACTGTGTAAGTACCAAATAACTAGACCAGTCTGGGAAATGTGCACGCTCACCCTGAAAATCGTAAAAAACAGGCTAAAAACCTCGGCTCAAATACGCTCAGGGAGGGGCTGGGGTTCTAAAACGAGACACCACAGGGCAAGCGTGTTGAGGTATATATAGGGTGTTATCAAATAAAAGGGCGCCACAAGATCCAAATCAGGAGACCCACGTTCAGCCGGACCTTGAGGGTCAAACGGGGCGAAAAATACTCAAATAACTATTTCTGGAAGCCACAGAGCAGCGACAAACGCAACAAGCTACTTGCAGCGCGCGTTCACCACGTCCAGGCCTCACTTTACATCGATCGTAACATAGTGACTCAGTCACCCTGTAAACAAACATGCACAAGGCACAAAGGGAAAAATCATAAGACGGTACAGTTAATACATCTATTGGGCCACTTCACATGACCAACTAACAGCTTACATGGTACCAACGTGGTCGGCACATACAACAATCTGTACGAACTACTTATGAGATACGCTTAGCTGGAAAGCGCTTTACCTAAAAGTTACAACGCATACTGAGGCGTACAACAAGACAAAATTGGTTCTAGCTAAATGACGACAAGTATATTACACACGCGTGGGTGTACCAGACACAAGTATGCGAGATTAATTGTAAAACAAACAAGACCGCTCGCAGTGAAGCCGTGTACGACACTGTATATGAGTTTAGTTACAAAACAAACAAGACGGCTCGCAGCGAAACACCGTAGGTACTTTATTTGAGTTTAATGCAAAACAGACGAGGCTGCTCGCAACGAAGCTGTGTGCGATGCTGTATATGAGTTTAGTTACAAAACAAACAAGACTGCTCGCAGCGAAGCCGTGTGCGACGCTGTATATGAGTTTAGTTACAAAAGAAACAAGACTGCTCGCAGCAAAGCCGTGTACGACGCTGTATATGAGATTAAATGCAAAACAAATAAAGGCTGCTCGCAGCGAAGCACTGTAGGTACTTTATATGAGTTTAATGCAAGACAAGCGAGACAGCTCGCAGCGATTCTACGTGCAACACTAATGTTAGTTTAGGCACATGCTGGCGAAACTGTTTATTGACACAATGTTGTTACCTGGTTACTAGCTCGGCTTCAAAAACGTAAGGAATGCGCTACTTGTAGGCGTCATCTATTGCTGCAGTGGCCTCCGGAATATTCCCCTTATGCATCAAGCGTGGGTGTAATGCTTATGCCACCTTGGCAAAACATAAAAAATGGGCAAAGCCGTTACTAAGATCACTCGGCGATGAATCGAGAAGCTGTAGTAGCACGGAATATCGGATGCGGTGCCCGAAGGCCCCGCGACCGTCCAGAGCCCAAACGCTCGCAGCGTCTCTAGGAACACTCCCTCAAGACTGACTCAACACAGACGCTTACAACGTAACTTTGCGCCCAAAACAGCGTCTGTCTGCGACTCGCCAGATGAACCCAAGAAAGCCAGGGATTTCGCCCGGTGACGACAGACCGTCTCGATATGACAGAGATCGACAGATGCTTTTTCACTTGCTCTCATTGAATAAATTTTAAATAACTAAAAAAACAGACGCTCTACAATAAAAGGGACACGCAGCTGCATAAAGCAATGACTTAAGGCTTGGTGCGAAATGCAAAGCTGTTAACCGAAACCAAAAGCCACGTGCGGGACAAGATGCGAAAAGCTACCCTCTAAAGGATACTACACTGACCGGCAAAATTAACGCATATATTTTTTTTTATATTTTATTGAAAAATGCCCATTTAACGCTAATACATGTCTGTAAGACCAAAGAAAGGAGCTTGGAAAACAAAACTCTTAACTAATTCTCCAGTAGCCTCCACATTCTACAGTGTGTTTCAATTTCTGAAAATTTTAATAAATATGAATTGTTACATCGAGAACAAATGAAACCCGTGTAATTAATTTTGCTTGCTTCAATATCTTGTATGTCCTCCTCGAGCTTGGATCACGGCTTGAAGACGTCGCGGCATACTGCCAATACGATTCCTGATTAAATCTTGCTTGCTGCAGATTCTCCCACTCTTCTTGCAGGAACTGCCTTAGCTCATTTAACGAAGCAATCCGTGGTCTTCGAGCATGCAATCGCTTCTTGAGCTCATCCTATAGATGCTGTATGGGATTTGAGTCGGGGCTACAGGGTGGCCAATTTAATGTGTTAAATCCAACAGCATTTAAGTAGTCCCTAGTAGTCTGAGCAACATGTGCGAGAGCATTATCCTGCATTAAAAAGAAATCGTCACCGATAACAAATGCAAACGGTACTACATGGTTTTGCAGAATATCTTCAATATACGAATGTGCTGTTACACTTGGTCTATCAAACACAACAAAGGTCTGTAGAACCACTCAAAGAAATGCACCCCAAATCATTATTGAGCCACCCCCAAATCTGTCCCTCTCGGTAATCGCAGATTCAGCGTAAAGTTCGCCAGTTCTTCTCCACACTCTCTGACGACCATCAGTACCCTTCAAAGAAAACCGTGATTCATCTGTGAATAGAACTTTTGCCCAATCCTCTATTCTCCAGTTTACATACTGACGAGCGAAAGCTAATCGAGTCGTCCGATGCCGTCTGGAAGCGTGAAGGTTTCCTTCTGCTAACCTTCACCTCACTGTTCTCTCACTTATTCTTATTCCTCTTGTGGTCTCAAGGTTGTTTTGGAGGTCTGGAGCTGTAAGGGTGCGATTCCGTAAAGAACTTAATAGCAGGAAACGGTCATCTACAGACGATGACGCGCGCTTGCGACCTTGCCCTCGTCTGCTACCGACATTTCCAGTTTCTCTAAGTCATCTTTGAAGTCGAGAAATTGTAGACTGATTAACTCCTAGCTGTAATGCAACATCATTTTGCTTTCTTCCTCTTTCCAATAACACTGTCTCTCTAATTGCATTATCGCGACTTAGCACTGCCATAATTCAAAACAACCGATAAGAAGGAAACACAAAAACAAAAGCAGACTTAAAATAGCAAAGGAACTTAAAACTGAGCCTTTCCGTTAAACAAAAGCAATGCAAATTAACGCACAGAAAAACGTGATTTTTAAAAGTATTCTTTAACAGTATATAAAACAGTATGAGAATTGTTTTCAATGACAAAAACAATTTTGTCAGCTAACTACTTGATCATTAAATATATTTGTTCGCAATTTGTAGATACAAAAGTGATAGCATTAACTTTTATTGATAAAAAACTGCATTAAAAAAAAAGCGTTAATTTTGCCGGTCAGTGCATAATGCCGAAACGGGTCTGAAATACAGGCGGACTCGCCAGTTCGGTACCAAAACTGTTCTAAAGGTTATTTAATTATCGGAATTAAGGAACGATAGAAAATGGCCTGACAAATTTTAAAAATCAGAAAACCTTTACATATGGCACTGTTTAAGTCACTAAACCACTACTTATCAAATAAATTCATTGAAAATGATAGTCAATAGAACAATCGATGATGCAATACATATTTTTATAAAAATAAATTATTACAACAGTATTTAGAGATTATATAAATTAACAACACGAGCAGCACCTAAAAGTGAAAAACGAAGAGGGAACTTAAGAGCCGAGATAACCAGTAATTGTGACCAATCTAACGAGGTAGAAAGAAGGATAACAAGTGGTTTGAGAAGTGCAGCGATGGTAAATAAAGTGCTAATGTCGAAAATATCTCCCGTGCAGTGAAAGTAAAAGTGTATAAGACAATTATAAGACTAACGGTAACTTTTGGAAGTGAATCGTGGGTTCTAAGGCAAAAGGATATAAATAAATTGTGTATATTTGAACAAAACATTCTTAAAAGAATATACGGCGGGGTGAAAGAAGAGAACTGCTGGAGGCGCAGAACAAACAGAGAACTAACTGAACTATACAGAGAACCAAGCATAATAAACGTAATCAAACTGGGCCATCTTAGGTGGCTAGGTCACATTATACGGATGGAGACAGACAGAATCCCAAGAATACTTTTTACAAATTAACCAGAAGGACGAAACAGGAAAGGCAGACCGAAAAGACAATGGCTGGACTGTATAAAGGAGGATCTCGAAGAGCTAGGAATAAACGACTGAGAAAACCTAGCGAAAGATAGAAAGGCGTGGAGAAAAATCTCCAACAAAGCTCTAGGCCTTAAAGGCCTGTAAAGCTGAAATATATATTGAAATGACCAGCATGCAAGCACAACGTTGGGCGACCATAAATATGAAATAGCTTCACAGTTGAGCTAATTCTTAATTAATGCAATGGCTCAATGCTTAATATGCCTATTTTATTTAGTATTTACCCTATTATTTCTGTTCAAATCAATTTTACTTTTAACTAAATATTAATATTGAGACACTCAGGGTCGGGTTCGCCAATCTAGTTATCTATTAATTGAAATTCAACTCTTAATATGCTTCTATGAATGCTAAATGACATTAACTGTCAGCTTGACTTTCAAATTCAATTTAACCAAGAATTGACAACTAACGTTGACAACGACACTTCAATTAATCAATTCACCAAAGTAAGTACGATATTCCGTTTATTTCACTCTTTCTTTTTATTGTTTGTTATTCAACCTGCTTTTATATTAATTAACTAAAACAAACCTGACTACTTCTCAAGTTGTCACTGCAATTATCCAAATATGACAGTTCCCAATGTCCACAGCTCCAAATGCTCACAGTCAGCAACTACGACAGCTTACTTCTCCAATAACCAAAACTACATCGCTCTGTCACCCTTCAAACCACATCTAACCTGTCAAAACTCTAACTGTCCGTAGAATCTGATCCTGCTCCTTTCATAAATATTACTGCCACGCCAATAGATTTCTGGTAAGTTTCAGTATTGTAGATGATTCCAAACTAATCCTCTTTATTCTTCAGCTAGTACTTTGGATCCAGCACTACCCACAGAAACTGTCCAAATCAAGTAAATACTCCCATCAACTTCGCTCTAAATGATCGGTCCGTCTTCCAAACAACCACCAATGTCACCAATGAATGTTAATTATATCTTACATGAACCATTAAATCCAAATCTATCTAATTCTTCTTGTTTTTTGTATTTTATTAACTGAATTGCACAATCTCTTCACCGATTGTAATATTGAATGTCTTATTATTTCAATGTTATAATTTCATATTTTACCAAACAATTATACAAAATAAGCCATAATTTCCAAGTTTTTATTAGTAAAAAAGGGTTTTCAAATTTCTATGTACATTTTTATATGAGTTGTTATTCTGACTGCCAAACAACAAAAACTTATCTTTGATGGTTACTATTATTACTGCCCTCTTGAAATATAAAATGTCCTAACTATTACATGTTACAATCCCTTATTATTAAAGCAAGCATAATTGTCAATTTAACATTGGTTTACACTTTTTATCATGGTTGACCTCAACCATCAAAATTAAATATTCAATTTCTATTTTATTGTCACATCTACATTAATAATTGTCTCAATTTTAATATTTCTCAATTATTTTAAAATTAATACCCATCTTATTTAAAACCCCATTTGGTTGTATTGATCTTCCAAATTTATCATTATTTTTATTTTTATTTAACCACTATAACAAATAGAGTAGTTGTGTCATAACAATATATAAAATAAATATTAGATATGTATTACATTGTTTATCAATTATCCTAAAGGTTAATGCAACATAGTAGGAAATATAATAATATATACTAACAAAATATTATTGACGTATGCTAATAACTGCCACTTAAGGTAAAATTTCAGAAAAAATTTAATACTTACTATTGACGTTATAAAACCAAGCTGCCTGAATTAATTTGTATTCCGGTCTTGAAATATTAGATGTTTCGATCACACTCATTTATTAGTATGCTTGGTGCGTTCTAAATTTTACTTAAATGCCTATAAAGTCAGTATCACAACATGAAAATATATCACAAAGTATGTAAGGACTTACAGGAGTCATTCACTTTTCTCTGCTCCTGATGGCGCATTAAAATTTTAAATCGCACTAAATATTAGATTTCCATGGTCAAACTGTATCAAAGAATGTTCTACTTCTGTGCAGATGCTTTGGAATGCAAGCGAGCCGTCAAATGGTTGTGTGATTACATTGTGTATCAGTGCTCGCGACCCCCGCCTGCTCATTCTAAGGATCTGCACTCGACCATTGTGGCAGCTTTTCATTGCTGCTCAGTGTGGCTATTGGAGCACCCTTACCTTTTACGTGATAAAGATTGTTTGACAACGGTATGTTTTTGTTTATTATGTGAACTTTATTATATTTCCCACCTGGCACAGGTTTTGGAGGTAGCCGAGCTAGGCGTGTCAGGAACGAAGTCGGTGGGGAAGCCCGGCGAAAAGATTAAAATGAAAGACGATAAGGAACTGAAACCAGCTTCAATGAGAGTAAGAGATGCTGCAGAAAATTTGCTTACATGCATTCTTGAACAGGTATTATATATTGTCGTAATTAATTGGTATGTAATTAACTGCATCGAATTTTCAAGCGTCGTTATTTAACTTTATTATTTTAAATTAAATGTTGAGTACATTTTAATATTTATTCATCTGCAATTGTTTTATGGAGGAGCATATAATTCTTTTGATCCGTCAACTTAGTACACTGTGAGTGCTAGTTTTAACTTCATTTGTGTAGGCTGGCTATATCACAGCGTATTTGTTGCTCTAGTAATTTATTGAACCTTTAGCAATATAGTTTAATAGTAATCTCAATTTTTTAATAATGATCAAACCTTAGACTGTTAAGGTAATTAAATAATTTGTGCAAAAAAATATAGATGTGTAGTATATTTTTATAGCTTAGTATACTGCAAAAAACCATTACAAATTGACATGTAAATTCCTTAGGTGGGCTATTTTCCCAACGAATGTGGTCCAGAATCAGTTTCATCACTTCTGGACGAATTGTCCCTCCTTCAGCATTGCAATTCATGGCCAACAGATTGCTCAGATCGAACGTTGGCAGTAGAACGCTTCCGGTATTTTGTATCCGAAGGATCCATTATGCTTGCTCTGCTAGAAGAGCCACTGGGCAATGATCAGGTAAGTTCAAAAATACACGTTCATCTGATATACCGCGATGGTATTAAGCCCTACAAACTCAACTCTGATAGCATTGCCAAATTAATGGACATTTCACTAAAGCTCAGGGTGAGGTATTTTATATAACTGCAAGGCTAAAATTTGAATTTAATAGATTGAATGCATTGGTAAAGAAATAGCAGTATAATTAATTAAAGAACGGTTTAAGCAAAGCTCAATTCTCACAAGGATCTAAGTTGAATGTAAAATAAAATTTAAAATATGAGGTTTGTGCAAAGTAATAGCCGAACTATTAATTACAAAAATGGTTTGCCAAGGCAATAAATTGAAGCGAAAAATTCAAAGAAAGTTAAATAGTGAAATATTTGTCAGGGTTTTAAAAGAAAGGTAGGAAAAGCTAGATAAGCTGTTGCAACGAGCAGCTAAGAAGGCTGAAATTAA
This sequence comes from Agriotes lineatus, assembly GCA_940337035.1. Classification (NCBI taxonomy): domain Eukaryota; kingdom Metazoa; phylum Arthropoda; class Insecta; order Coleoptera; family Elateridae; genus Agriotes; species Agriotes lineatus. The sequence continues at coordinate 30,053 of CALNHX010000729.1, read as the reverse complement.
GGCATTTGATGGAAACTTGTAAGAATCAACAAGCCAGGGTTATATAAAATTGAAGAATAGGACACAGCAGATGAACTTAAAATTGTGTGGAAAATTAGACAGGTGAAATCAAGCGACGCCTTGGTGAAGGAAGCACTCTCATAAAATTAATCAGTGCAGTGACTTATGCGAATAGTTTAAAGCAAATTAACAAACGTGCAGTGACGCAAATACTTGATTAACTAATTATAAATGTGGACCATAATATTAGAATAAGTATTTGTACATAATTTGTAGATTTTAGGCAAAGTTATATTTATAAGTAAGCATTTTGAACTTGATTCACATCCGTTTTTATTTAAGATTAAAACTAGCAATTGTTTATAGCGGATATTGAAGAGAACAATTGAATTAATGTAAGAATTGACAGGTTGTAAAATGTACTCCTAAATAAAGTTAATTTTCGTATAGTAAACCAATTTTTTTAAATATAAAAATTATACCGGCCAATTCAGTGCAATTTTGTGGTCGTGTGGTGTTATTTGCATCGAAATCCAACACCTCAAGTTGTAAAGTTCTCCGAGCCCGAGTGACCATAATCTAACATCGGAGGCAGCATATTTGGATCTCTGTGTGGAGGCGTACGAGTTGAGACAGCCCAGAGGCAAAGACACCACTGCTTAAAGCAGCCCGTGGAGGACGTCATCAAGGAGTTGCAGCAGCATCAGTTCCATAGCAGTCCGACAACGAGACCAGCGTCACCTTCGAGCCCCGATAAGTTCGGCAACAGGTACTGTCTATGCCTAAAATTAAGCTAAGTGAGCACCGGGAAGTTTATGCATGAGTACCAAGAGTCATACCCAAGGCAATACAAGCCATATTGATTGCTGTAAAGTGAATCCAGACCGCAGAATAGCCCAACTCCATAATTTGGGGTTATGTGACAGTTAGATCCGAAAAAAACGCCAACTAAAACAAATGCTAGAAAAACAAATGATGTAAATGCCGCGAAACAGCTTAATTCAAATATTTGCCGGTCGAACTGTTATAAATTTTCACTTTATTTTTTAAATTCACGATCGCAATTGTCAGCGGAAAACCATTTTGATTTAACGTATGACCTACTTTTGAGTATTTGCCTGTGCGCAGTAGTAAGAAGGCGGAGTACAGAACCGTATTAAGTTAAATTGAACCTAACCGAGAGAAAGAGTAAATGCTTTACCGAAATTTGAGCTAGCCATAATAATTGTTAATACTTGCAGATAAATAAAATATCAACCATTTATTTCAACGAGTTGGTAAATTACAACTCCTTTTAATCGACTTAGAAATTATAGGGAAAGTAAAATATTTGCGAGGTGGTTCTTAATCATTTATTTAATTAATCATATTAAAGTAAAAGAACATAACCTTTTCAAATATAAATGGCAAGCCCAACGTGGAGCTGTCATTAACCATAGCAATACATTCCAAGTTTACTTTAGGATCCTCAGCCAACTGTAACTTTACTTATAAGAGGGCCTTTTGGGAGGCATGCTTGGACCATGCAACTGAGGCACCTGCCCCGACATCGATCTGGAACTAAATATCATGCTCCCAACCCCGGCCGGCCTGTTGCCATGCAAGACAATCCGGTACGTTTGGAAGTTGGCCAGAAGTATTTCCCCGATGGTGTGGATCGAGTACCACAGTGTAAAGCGTGCGTATATCCATATTAAGAAAATGGTCGTTGTCTTACTATTAAATTTGCAGTGATACTTCTATACCCAGCTTAGACTATGTATTATCACACAACGAAATTGCTAGCGACGAAACTAGCAATCTCGCTCAGCTATTAAAACGACAAGTGACTGCGGAAAACAATATGGCCAGCAATCAGTCGCAACAGATTCAGTCCCAAGAATGTGTGTCTCCATCTGTTTGCCATGAATTTCAAACATCTCGTTTGTTTCTTTCTCATTTTGGATTTTTGACGTTGGATGGCAGTGGAGATGTAATGTATATATGTTTGTAGTATGTATATAATTATTTACCCAGTACGTATTGCAGAATAACTCGTGCAACCAAATGCTAACAGCCCTCGATAGTAGTGCAGCTGATTTTTGTAAAGATTTATCATCTTTAGACAATCTAAGTCAAAGAACATGCGATACAGTGCATGTGTTTTATGTGCGATCTGGGCAAACCGTTGCACAAGAAATAGTGGGAAATGTCATGGAAGAGTCGATTACTCCATATTTTTTCGAGTTTATTCATACCTTGGGATGGCCTGTGCAAATTGATAAACATCCAGGTAAAGTATTATAAAAAGTTTTAACAATAACGTTATGGATTTATACAGCTGTTCCCATTTCTCAATCTTTATTTTACAGGATATGCTTTGTTTATATCACTAGCTCTTATTATGTTGTCTATCTCATCTCTTCAACTTCTTCTAGGCCTTTTTAATTTTTTTTTGTTCTGGATGTACCATTTCTGAAATGTTCTTTAGCCGTCTAGCTGTAGCATTTCACTGTCAGTTGCTACTATAATTCGTTAATTATAAGCTGTAACAAAACCTAAGTAGTTATGCAACTTATGATAGTTTGAAGATATGCCGGTTGCTTAATATTTTTACCAAACAGTGGGCTATTTGAGAATTTTTCAAAAATAAAAGAAAAAGCCATTTTTTTTAGAGAACAATAAATAAATGCCATTTTCTCAATCAACGTCCCAAAGAACCTCAATAACGACACCCATATCGATTTTTAGGCTTATTTACCCCATTTCACTCCCTAAGGGGTTGATTTTCGAAAAATCACGAAATACATGTTTGCTTATTTGTTTTTAGGAGTTTCAAGTCGAAATGTCTATTTAATATTATTTTTCCATACAAAACTAGAACCCCCATTTTACCCCTTTAGAGGATGAATTTCGAAATATCCTTCCTTATTCCGTGTATACATCATAAAGGGAACCTCTGTGCAAAATTTCAGCTTTATACGTTCAAGGATTTGGGCTGGGCGTTGATGAGTGAGTCAGAACTTTCAGTTTTATATACAGGCTAGCTGTTACCCGCGACTTCGTTCGCGAAAGGTTCGTTATTTGTGTATTAAATAATGACCATCCCATCCTATCCCCGTCCCCGTCCTTCTCTCCGTCTCCGTGCCGTCCCGTCCCGTACCTAACCCTCCCCTCCCCTTCCATCCCACCCTTTCCCTTTCCGTCCCGTCCCCCGTCCCGTCTCGTCTCTTTCCATCCCGTCCCTTCCCTTCCCGTCCCGTCCAGTCCAGTCCCGTCCCGTCCCTCCCGTCACGTCCCGTTCCGTCCCCTCCCTTTCCATCCCAACCCTTCCCTTTCTGTTTCGTCTCGTTCCGTCCCGTCCCTTTCAGTCCCATCCCGTCCCTTCTCGTCCCGTCCCCTTCCCTTCCATCCCAACCCTTCCCTTTCCGTCCTGTCCCGTTTCATCCCGCTCCACCCCGTTCAGTCCCGTCCGTTACCTTATGTCATGTCCACCGTCTTGGACTTAAAAGTAAATGCCATTTTTGCAATCAACATCCCAAAAAACCTCAATAACGACACCCATATTGATTTCTAGGGTTATTTATCCCATTTCACCCCCTAAGGGGCTGATTTTCGAAAAATCACGAAATACATGTTTTCTTATTTGTTTTTAGGAGTACGCCTACGAAGTTTCAAGTCGAAATGTCTATTTAATATTATTTTTCCGTACAAAACTAGAACCCCCATTTTACCCCTTTAGGGTGTGCAAAATTTCAGCTTTCTAGGTCCAAGGGTTTGGGCTGGGCGTTGATTTTTAAAAAATTTAAAAATCGAGTATATACCTTGTATTTATTTATAACTAGCGAGTCACCCGAACTACGCTTCGGTTCGCTAATTTAAAAGAGATTTGCTAATATAAATTTTAAAAAAAAAGGATGCATCGGCCGGGAATAGAACCCGGGCCGCCCGCGTGGCAGGCGAGCACTTTACCCCAGGACCAACCTGGGTTGTTTGAATAATGCGTCGCTATAATGATATATGAACATAGGTATTCACCCGAGCTAATAGCACACGGCGACAGCAGCTGTCACACCGTAGCCCACGACGACAGGCGCTCCGCTCCGCTGCTTAGAGGATTTAATTAAATTAAAACTTTTTCGTATTTTTTTTTTTTAAACCGGCCTACGAACTGAGTCTAAAAATTAGCAAACTTTTAAGCCATCACACAACTTATTTGGTTCAATATCTTCGGAGGAGATAGCGAACAAACATAGAAAGAAAGAAAGAAAGAGAGCAACGATTGTATGTTATAGGATGCTTCTCATGACCAACCGCTATCGTACATTGATTGTTCATTTGTTAAACACCACAACGGCCACATGCATATTCTCCTTGCTTTTGCAATGGTCCGAGTTACCTGCCGCAATATGTATATAGATTGCTTTTACTTCTTTTATGTTTGATCCCCTTAACCTTTTTACGGTTGTCCAGAATTTGTATCTGTTTTGTAGTTGTCATTAATTTCTGTTCCAAACTCTCCAGCTTTTTTTTTGCTTCTTTAATTGCTTTCTTTATTTTGTTTCTTTTTGCGTATAGTTTTCCCTGTCTTCTCTTGCTTTTGAATGCATGTATTTCTTCTATCCTTGTTTCTTGTCCTTTACTAGTCCTTTTATGTCTTCATTACTCCACTTAAATGTTTTCCATTTCGACCCTAAGTTCTCTTCTTGTCCCTCTTCCTTAAGTCTGTTGAATAGTCTGTCTTTGTCTTCCTCTTATTATCGGGTATTTTTAGCTTATAAGTTGCTATTTTGCTGTAGGCTATTTCTTCCATTTTGTTTAATTTGGTTAGAAGTTGTGCCATCACCAGTCTATGATTTGTGCCTATTTCTACTTCTTTCCTTGTTCCTATATTGTATATTACCTTGTTGAGACTTCGTGTGTGCACTATGTAGTCTGTTAGGCTTTTTGCATTTCGTTCTTCTGCCACGAAGGTGTATTGCTATGGTTTTAAGCCCTATAAATCAACTCTGTTAGCATTGCCAAATTAATGGACTTTTCATGAAAGCTCAGAGTAAGATATTTTATATAACTGCAAAGCTAAAATTTTAATTTGCCAGAATGAATACATTTGTAATGAGATGCCAGTAATTGCAGAATAATTAATTAATTAACACAATAAGCAAAGCTCAATTCGCATAGGGATCCAAATTGGATGTAAGTTCAGTTAATTGATTAGGTTTGTGCTAAATGTAAACGACATCCATTTTGGTTAACACTTGACCTAATTTCAGATTTTCAATTGTGCGTTTGAGCTAAAAGCGGAGAACAGATCCGTATTTAACGAATTTCAATAAATTATGCATTCAGGGTGGACCTAACCGAGACGAGTCCTTGCTTTATCGATTTGAGCTAGCGTTTTTATTTGATTATTTGCAGATAAATAAGATATTATAAAGGGCATACAACTATTTATTTTAGCTATCAATTAACAAGTAACTTTTAATCAACCTGAGATTTGATAACACGAATACAAAAATATATTTGGGTGGTACCCTTATTAAATTATTAACATATTACAAACACCTAATTAGAGAGGTACCATCTCAAAATAATTTGTTCCCCTCATGGGCCACCATAATAGTATATACCCTCTTCTTCTTGCCTCCACATCGTATTCCGTATTATTAGATCGTTGCTTTGGCAGAATTCTATAATTTTTATTCCGTTCCTGTTTAGTGTTTGCTTTCCTTGGTTTCCCATACAACCCAGTCCTCTATTGTGATCCTTTCCAACTCTTGCATTCCAGTCACCCGTTATAATTGATGGTTCTGTTTCCTCTCTTGCTTCGTCTAATACTTCTTGAAGTGTCCTGTAGAATTCACCTATTTCTGCCTCAGGTGTACCTTCTACAGGTTCGTAGATTTGTATTATATTAATTATCTTTCCTAGTTTCATTGATAAATACAAGATTCTGGAATTAACCGCTCTGTATTTGAGTACAAGTTTGTGCGTATCTTCTGTTAGTAGACCTACCCTACTTTCTGTCTTCACTCCTGAGTAGTACAATGTGTGATTGTTTGTAATCTTTACTATACCGTTTCCTTTTGTCTTCGTTTTGCTTATGCCTAAAATATGAATTTTATTTGCATCCATTTTCTCCACTAACTCCAGCTGTTTTTGTACTTGTTTTTATAATAAAAACACGGAACAAAGCTAAAGATACAGAAGCGACACTCCTGAGCGAATTGTGTCCCCATACTCGTGACGTCACGGGACTGCAGTCCCGCCTTCTGACCAGTAAACTTTGCATTTTAACTCCGGCGCTTGGCTACCGCATGCATAGCGTTACCACTTTATCGGTGTAGTTTTACTAGCTTTTGCGAGTGTTATACCATAATGAATCAAAAATCGATCAGGAAGGGTGGTACTTGGTGTTCCGCACCGAACTGTAAAAAAAACAGCAACTTAAACAAAAATATAAGTTTCTTTCGTTTCCCTAAAGATGCTGAACGGTAAGCGATTAATTATTTATTTTATATTTTATATGTACTCCGTAATGAAGTGCTATTCTAATTATTGTCGTTTTTGCAGATCTAAAAAATGGGTTATTTTATGCAGACGGCAGGATTTAGTAAATAAGGATGCAAATTATCTGTATAAAAATTGCCGGTTATGTTCAGAGCATTTCGAAGAATGTATGTTCTCAAGTCCATTGAAAAACCGACTTCTACCAAAAGCTGAACCGAGACTGTTTACCATCCCGAATCCACCTCATCCCTTGACATTAAAACGAAAATTGCCATCTCGAATATCACAAGATAATTTCAAAAAATTGAAAACGGATGTGGCACCTGTTACAGAAATGTCATCATGTAGGTCAGCATCGACTAGCGAAGTGACTCAAAATAATCAATGTGACGAGCAAATTGCAATAGGTTGGTTTTGTATTTTACCTAGCTGAGAACACTTTTAGTAACAGTTATTAAGAGTTTGAAATATTTGTATTTGTAGGAATACATGCAGGAACTCAAACGGCAGAGTGGTTAACCACAGGTACTCCACGAAAAATACGCTTACGTAAAAACATCAAGGTAATGTCCAAAGCAAAGAAGCGTCTGCAACTTAAAGTGCGAAATTTGCTGAAACATCAACAAAAAGAAAGTCAAATAAAAGGTATTGAACACTTCAAAACACTTTGTGATAAATTTTTATCTCCCACGTTATCTCAGTTTGTTAAGATGCAGTTAAAATTAACTAAGAATTCTACAGGAAATCGTTATACTCCTAAAATGAAGGAATTTGCTTTAACAGTATACTTTTTGGGTCCGAGAGTTTACAGATTTTTGGCAAAATGTTTTTGTTTGCCGTCAGTAAGATGTATCCAAAGGATCACTGAAGGTTTCGCTTATAAACCAGGTTTTCAGCAATCGTTATTTGCTGCATTTAAATTAAAAGTAAATGGAATGGATGATAAATCAAAGTACTGTGTTTTATGTGCCGATGAAATGGCAATTCAATCTTCGTTTTTCTTTAATTTAAAACTTGATGAAGTAATAGGGTTCCATGACACTGGTGACAAAAAGAAATTACTTCCAGCCAAAAATGTATTAGTAATTATGGCAAGGGGTTTATTTGCTAATTGGAAACAACCTTTGGGGTATTTCTTCGTTAATAGCAGCTGCGAAGCTACAGACTTGCGAACTATTATAGAAGAAAGCATTAAGCAACTTCAAAATATTGGCTTAAATGTGTGCTCATTTGTATCAGATATGGGTTCCAATTTTATAAAATTATCACGTATTTTAAATGTATCTCCGGAAAAGCCATTTTTTGAAATTAATTCTAAAACTGTTTATTACGTATTTGATACTCCTCACATTTTTAAAGCGATTAGAAATATGCTTTCAAAACATGATTTTCACTTCGATAATAAAACTGCTTCGTGGGGAGTAATCGAAAAGTTTTATGAATCGGATAAAACACAAAACTTGCGCTTAGCACCCAAGCTAACAGATACCCATATAAACCCCACTAATTTTAAAAAGATGAAGGTAAAATTGGCGGTACAAGTTTTAAGTCATACTGTAGCAGCAGGTTTACAAACGTATATACACCTTAAAGCACTGCCACGAAGTGCCGAAGGGACAGTGGAATTGATAGAGAACTGCGACAAACTCTTCGATATCCTGAATTCGATGCAAATGAGAAGTAAAAAATTTTACAATAAAGCGTTTATGGGTGCAAAATATCAAATCGAATTTTTAGAATCAATGAAACAGTTTTTTAAGAACATTGTAGTTATGGATAAAAAGGGGAAAAATGTTACAAATACCATAAAATGTATAACAGGATTACAAATAACAATATCATCTGTTCTGCAGTTGTTTAAATATTTGAAAGAACACAATATTAACTACATATTTACTAGGCGACTGAATCAGGACTGTTTAGAAAACTTTTTCTGCAATGTGCGACAGCAAAGTGGAAGTTGTTATAACCCTACTCCCATACAATTTATGTGGACATTTAAAAAATTATTTTGTATGCACTATCTCGCACATTCCAATAATGCTAACTGCGCAGAAGATTTCGATAATCTAATCACAACACTAAACGATATTTCTTTATGTACAATATCCAGTAACAGTGCCCATGAAGGAATAATAGCAACTGAAACGTCAAAGGCACTAGCTGTTTCTGCTACAGATTATAAAGAAAATGTAGTCCAAGAAAATGCATTGTATTATGTGTGTGGATATTTAGTTAAAAAATCTTTATCTATTCATACATGTACCAAATGTGAAGAATTTTCTAAAGAAACTGCTCATAGTGCAGAAAGCAGCCTGTACATTCGTTTCAAAGCGTATGAAAACAAAAATAAAGACGTATTTGGAAATCTTAGAACTCCCGCATTAATTTTCACCGAATTTATACGGGAACTTGAAGCAGAATTTTTACGCAACATTGAAAGACTGATTTTACAACAAAATATAAGCAAAAATCTATATGAGATTTTACAAAATAAATCATTTAACCATCCTTGCGAATATTTCCCCTACACTTACATTATAAAGCTTTTTATACGATTACGAATTTTTTATATCTTAAAATATTCAAATAGAGCTCTAAAAACTACAAATTTAAAAAACAGAAAATGTATTATTCTGCAGCATTTGTAATATATATGTGTAATGTGTAATTTGTATTTACTTTTTTATTAAAACTGTATATTGTAGATGTAGAACATAGGCGCAGAAGTCTTATATTTAATAATTGTATAACCTGCAAACTGTATTTGTATCCTGTTTTTAGTCATAACAAGAACCTGTAAACAGCTTAATAAATAAATCGCTTCTTGGCCTTGGCCAAGACCAAATTGTAACTCAATAAATGACTTATATTGTATACCGCATGCTTTGCCAGTGCCGACTTTACTGGCCAGACTTATGGTTGCCCGCTGCCCTGGTTACGTCACGGTGACCCACGAACTTCAAAGTGCCGCTAGTGAAGTGTCGCTTCTGTATCTTTAGCTTTGTTCCGTGATAAAAATATATACACTCACCGGCATGAAAAACGGAGCACTTGCATTTTTTTATTAGATTTAAAATTGTATCCCTTTGTGATGTTTTATTATTACATTTATTATTATACATTTATTATACATGTTATAATGTTAAATGTATAATAAATGTATAATAATAAATGTAATAATAAAACATCACAAAGGGATACAATTTAAATCTAATAAAAAAATACAAGTGCTCCGTTTTTCGTGCCGGTGAATGTAATAATATAACTTCAGTATGTATGTATGTTCTCTTCACGTAGGTTGGACAGGTCATGTAGCAACCAGCTGGAAAGTACAAACGTCAAACAAAACTGCGTCCCATGCAGAAGAGAGTGTAAAATTTTACGATGGCCAATCCAGCATACTCTACTGGGCCGATGCGTTCTCAGAAGTAGCATTCGTTGTTCCTTCTGCTAATAAACGTACTGCACATCAAAATGAAAACCAGCAATCACATTTTAACCCTAGTAGCTTATCATGTACGTTGGTTTCCTATGTTTAAAAACTTCTATTTCTTAATAAGATGCTTGTTTAGCATGGTATGAGCACAGCCTTTTGGAAAATGCGGGGGGACGGGACAAGAGAACTCTTTCGTTAGATCTGGACAAGCAACCGGTGCCTCCACGTCGCTCCGGCAACAGACATCACTATCCCCATGCTGACACTAAAATAATGGTGGTGTGGCTTGAAAGCTATGAAGATCATCTGACTTTACCAATAAGTATGATTGTTTGCTACAATTTCCAATATGTCGCTACTATTGTATAATGTATTGGTTATAGATGATTTGCTAAATTACATGGAAACTGGTCTAGAAATTGGTCCACCTCGCACTAGCGACGTGCTAATAATATACTTGCATTGGATGGCCACTGGAATGCTACGGGTTCATCTACAAGGTCCTGTTGGTAGAGTTGGACTTGCGTCTCCACTTGTGGATGGCATGGTGGTTAGCAGGCGAGCTATAGGACCATTAGTGAGGCACACCTCACTAAATATGTCAAGGCGCCGCAGATTAGATTCGGACACGTATGTGTCATTTGAACTGTTGTCTTTGTAGCAGGTTAACTATTTTATCATTTGCAGGTACCAACCTCCACACGTCAGACGAAGACTGAAAGTTCAAGAAATGGTGCAAAAATATAAGAGAGAAATGACTCAGCCTGAATTGTTTACATACCTTTTTAATAGCTTATAAACGTTAAGTATTTTTAGAGATTGTATGTAATAATAATAATAAATAATTTATTCGCCAATCAAAGTGTACAGAAAACATTTCTCTATAACTTCATCAGGCTAGTTAAAAAAACAGAAGGTAAAACTTGTAAGTTTTTCTGGAAAAAGCGCACATATTTTGGCATTATCAAAATTTACTAAGATAATAAATTTATTAAAAAACACTCCTCAACCTCTTCTCTGATGCAAGTTTGTAATAATTCTCAAACCACGATCTAATTATGATTGGAACTACACTTTACTAAACATTAACTGAGAATTTGATGAAGATATACAACTAGGTGCAAGTGGATTTAGTGCAGCTCATAGAGCCCAATTATTGTTTAATACCTTTTCATATCTGCAGCCGGTGGAATTTAATTTTCTACGAAATTCTAGCAACAAAATAGTAGATCTTTGTTTTTCAAATTTAGAGTTAAAACTCACTATTATTGAAGCGGTAGTTATTTTGGATAAAATCCCCCCGCAATTGAAATTAATTTAATGTGCAGTGATATGAACATTACTCATAAATCGGTAGATCATTGTATTACAATTATAAATGTGGTGATTTCACAGTGTGGCATGGCTGGATTGTTTGGGTTGTCATGATTTGGATGTTGCGGCCAAAAATGGTTACAATATCATGGTATGGATGTGTTTGTTCCTAGAGCTTATGTTTATAAAAGCTCATTTCCTCCTATGTTTTCAAGAGAATTGAAAGATTTGACCTTTACAAAGAAGAACGCTCATGCAAGATACAAGCAAACCAAATCTCAATTTGATCACAACACTTCCTCTAACCTGAGATTACGGTGTAAACAGTTGACTGCCAGAATCAGTATATACGTAAGGTTGAAAATTGCATCACGGATGATGTAAAGAGTTTCTGGTCATATGTGAACAGAAGTAAGAAATCTGGAGGTATTCCGGAAAACGTCCGTCTCGATGGAGTACTTGCTGAGAACAGTATGTACGGTGCAAATCTGTTCGTCCAATACACAGAGTCAGTGTGTATAATAAAGTTGCTTGTGTAAACAACAATAATTTGTTGTGATAACACAAAACAATCCACTGGCCAAGATTCAGAATTGAACGCATCCTTCGTAAGTACACAAAGTGATATGGATTCACAGGATACATCAGAATTAAAACATCTAAAGGAATTAATAACTCATAAATTACCAAAAGAATTTAATTGAATCTTTAAAACAGCAAGTAAAATTATTGCAATTGCCAAACTTACTAAATGGCAATGAACTAAAGGTCACTGTACCTGCATTATCTGCAGGCTCAGGCGCTATTCAAGATGACAAAGAACACTTTAAAAATTCATGTACAGAAAATAGTTTATTTAAAAATAAACACGATGAAAAACAACAATTGAAAACTGATAATAAATCATACAGTGAAATTGCAAAAAACGGATCAAGCAGTAAAAATCAAAATTCAAAACTTAAACCTGATAACGTAAAGTACTTGGAAAATGTTCAAAGAGAGAAAGCGCTTGAACTAATTAATTTAGCAAGTGACAATGGATTACGTTCAGCAAATAACTCCCATAAAACTGGCACAGATCCTAAATTTTCTAAGCAGGAATTCACTACTCAAAATTTAAATTTACAAACAAGTAAAAAAACGATAAGGGGCAAAAGAATTGACACAAGCCTAAAGGCTGTTGAAAGTCGTAAATGGGTTTTTATTTCTCAGCTAGTTAATACAACAACAGTAGAGGAAGTGACTGAATATTTGAATGCAAATGAAATTAATATTTTGGAATGTGAAAGGCTGAAAGTAAAAAACTCAAAAATAGCTGCTTTTAAAGTTGCAGTCAATGAAAGCATGTATGTAAAAATGTTCGACTCCGAACTATGGCCTATAAACACACTTATTAGGCCGTACAAAAATTTTAGCAGATTTATACTGGCAGTACTAAACATTTAATAGGAGATAAAAATAATAGTGCAAACGGAAATAAAATTGAAAACAAAGTTATCATACACAGTATCAACATACAGAGTTTATCAAATAAACTAAATCAACTCGAAATAATCTCTCAAGAATTGCAACCTCATATAATTTGTGTGCAAGAGCATTCGCTAAATTCAGAAGCTGCTAAAATAATTAGCTTACCTGGTTATTACAGTTGCAGCAAAATACTGTAGGAAGGATACCGTTCATGGCGGAACCCTTATATTTTCCAAAAATAACTTGACGGTACATGAACTACCAAAGTTCAGTGAATACACTATTGAAAATGTTATCGAATGCTGTGCAATTAAATTTCAATCAGCAAAACGTAAAATATTAGGTATATGTGTTTTTAGACCACCATACAGTAATAACATGGAGCTCTTCATTACAACACTATCAATAATATTAGATCGTGTTTCTTCTATCTGCCCAAATATTATTTTAACTGGTGACCTAAATGTTAATTATCTGACAAGATCAAAAGACCTTAATTCATATTCTTATATGGGTATTTCGCCACTCTGCAAATTAAAATATTAAATAACGAAAATATTAACAGTGAAAAAAAGATAAGTTCTTGTTAGTTTTAATTGTTATTCGTTGATAACGAGGACAGATTGTCCCTCGAAACGTTCGTTGTTAATATTTTCGTTATTTAATATTTTAATTTGCAGAGTGGCGAAATACCCATATAAGAATATGAATTATGAATTCACGCCACAAAGAAGTTTCAGAGATTATCTTAATCAAAAGACCTTGATTCACTAATGGACATTTTAATTTCTTATAAGATGGTTCTTACGTGCCAGGAACCAACGTGGATAGATGTGAAAAATGGTAAAGTGTCAATTACTGGCATTGATTACCTAGTTACTAATATAGAAGCTGAGTACAGCTATAAATGTATTAATCATCATATATCAGATCATCATAGTCTTGTGGTGATACTAGATGATGACAAAACTAGTACTACTAGGTTAGCAACACTAGCCTATGATTTAATAGCAGTTGATTGGAATTATCTTAAACAGCTTAACATAAATCAAGGATTTATAGTTATTAAGGTACCAAGGGGCATTATGAGTAAAATAAGAGCCCAAGATTGTTAGTGTATTAACCGAGGACCTTTGGCCCGAGGTGTGTACAACAATCGCGGGCTCTTAGCTCATAATGCCTGTGGTGCCTTCAAGGTTTTATGTCCTACCAATTTTCTTACCTAATTCATATTCATATTCAATTCATATAATTACTATGCTATGGTATTTAAGATTGATCTAGTTAGCTGATCTAAGTTAGATTTGTGACATTAGATGAGCTGTCATTAATTTTCATTGTGACAGTGGTGCATAATTTTTGAAATAAAGGTTGTATCCATGGAAACAAATACTGTTAATTTTTCATAATAACCCTAGTGTTCTTATGAAGAAAATAATTGCCCTGGAGCTTTATTTTGTATCTAAGATACCTTAAAATAGGTTCATTAATTTTAATTAATGTACTGGTAGAACATAAAGGAATTTTTATCCTTGTTTATGGAATTATTTTATAAAAATTCTCCAAAATATTTGCCTGAATGTTGCAAAAGTCTTATAAAACCATGGGTAACCGATGAAATAAAGGACAACAGTAGAGTTCTAAGAGAAATATTTTGTTTCTTTAAACAAACAGGTTCGACTGAAATAAAAAACAAATATAATCTACTGAAGCGTAATCACCGGTACTTAAATAGCAAAGCTAAACTAGACTTGAACAAAAAATTTATAAATACATCATCTAACAAAACAAGAACTGTATGGAATCTGGTCAACAACAAAATTGGCAAAAGCAATTCTCATCCTAACGACATCACACTAATTACCCATGAGGGAGTTCTTCAGAATGGACAAGTAGCTGACTATTTTTGTGAATACTTTTCTACCGTTGTTCATGTCAAGATGAATGCGCATTTTTAGGGAAGATTTTCGGAAAGATGTACATATACAACTAGTGCAGCTTCACATTCTATGTTTTTTAGTGCGATTACAGAAAATGAGATGTTAAAATCCATCAACAGTTTAAAATTAAATAAAGCTCTTGGTGAAGATACGGTGAGTGTGAAAGTGATACGTGCGGTGGCGGAAAGTATCGAAGAGCCTCTTAATCTACTTTTCAATTTATCAGTGGAAGTCGGCACATTTCCAGAATCCTTAAAAACGGCATTAATTGTTTCGATACCAAAAAAAGGATCTGCAACAGATGTTTCCAACTATCGACCTGTAAGTTTGCTAAGTGTATTTTCAAAAATTTTTGAGAAGATTGTATACAATAGATTAGTACAATTTTTAAGTAAGTACAGTATTTTCAAAGACTGTCAGTACGGTTTTAGAATATCTCGGTATACTGAAATGGCTGTCGTTCAATTATTAAGTATTGTAAATGATGCATTTGACCAAAAACACTTTGTTGCTGCCATATTTTTTGACATGGCACGTGCATTCGATAGTGTAGACGCTACATTTATAAAATGTAAACTGCACAACATAGGCATAAGGAGTTATGTGTTGGATTGGCTGGTGTCATTCGTTACTGATAGGCAAATATCTGTTAAAGCTAACAACCTACAATCACATAAATGTAATGTAAGCATAGGGATACCACAGGGGTCCATTCTTGGTCCCTTGATATTCCTTTGCTTTATAAATGATTTACCAGAGCATGTAAAATCTGGATATCCAATAATTTTTGCAAATGATACTTCCGTAACTATTACTGCAGCATCACCTGAGCTACTGGAAATTCGTTTAAAAGCTGTTTTAAATGAGATGAACGGTTGGTGCAGGAAAAACAATCTAATGTTAAGTTTAGAAAAAACGAAATGCGTTATATTTGGCAAGTACGTCGTAAATATTGATACTAATATTGATTGCTCTGTGCAAGCAACCTTTTTAGGTTTTATTATAGATAACCAGTTAGATTGGGGTATACATATTGACGCTTTGTGTAAGAAATTAAATAGTTCGTTTTATGCATTAATGCAGTTAAGAAGCGATGTTAACATAGATGAACTGGTACAAGTTATGCCTTGGTGCAGTCTGTCATTTGTTATAGTATAATGGCTTGGGGAAGTTCATCGCATGCTTTAAGAGTATTTATACTGCGCATGCTTTAAGAGTATTTATACTGCAAAAAAGGATAATTAGAGTAATGTTTAAATTAAGCCCACGTGACTCCTGTAAGCCAATTTTTATTGATAAGCAACTCTTAACAGTTCCGTCCCTATTTATTTATAAATGTTGCATGTATGTAAAGAGAAATTTTAACAATTTTACTCATGTTATAATCACTTTTATCCGACTAGAGGTGGTAACCACCTACTAATACCAATACACAGAACAGTAAGGTATGAACATGGACCTTATTATAGTTGCATTAAAATGTATAACTCTCTACCTAATAATATAACAAATGAAACTAATTTGGTTAAATTTAAAAAGTTACTGCGTAGTTACCTAATCGAAAAGTGTTTTTATAAAGTATGTGATCTTACGACTATTTAATGAAAATTGTCTGTGATATTTTTTTTATGTTGACTTGTCCCATACTATTGCGGTCAGTGGATTAATAAAATTTATTATTATTATTATTATTAACATTATGAATCATATATTCCGTTCACGTTGTTTTGGCATAATATGAGGCCATGGAAATTTGGCATTTAAGTTGGAAATAATGCTGTCTATTTAATTAGGTTATGTTTTCTAAGTTTGAGGTTATACATAGCGTCAATGTCTAGTACATTTGTTAGCTTTTCTCTTACCTTTAAGTCAGCTTTCTATATTTTAACTTTCAAAAATTGATCGCTATAAAAGTGTGCTAGAGGCCCGTCTCTAGCTACAGTGAAGTCGTGTATTCTTTATTAACGAGATGTTCAAATTATTTGAGCGCCAACAAGTTTATTACTCTCAAGCACACTGATATAGGTAGAAGGTTTACTTAAAAACGTTGATAGCGAAACGAACCAAAGAAAATGTAAAGATAAAGTTTCATTCTTATGGCATGAATTGCCTTTTCCAGCAAGCACCCCCCCCCCCCTCCGCTAAACATTAATTAGGAAAAGATACATTTAAAAAATATCAAGTAATGAATTACTTGTTCCAGAAAACACCCCCCCCCCCCACCCTCTCTTAAGCTTGTCCCGAAATTGTTATTTTCAAATATGGCAACCCTAGTAGAAGAAAACTTATAAACTTCACTCTATATTCTGCACAATACAATCCTTGAACCTTCAAAGTTTAAAGGAAAGAAGCAATTCTTTATAGGTATAGATTTATTGACAATTTTCGTTTTGGTCAGTAGTTTATTCTATTTGTATTAATGGGGACAATTATCTATGTAAGCAATAGTATCACACGGGGTACCCCAGTTACGCTTACGTCAATATTACTATTGGGTTATAAACTGTTCTTATTTTTGCAAATATGCGAAATATCACACGATTACCTTTACTTTACTTATTTGGTAAGTTGTTATGCTTGTGGCATAGACGACCAGCCCCTAAGGAGCTCAATCAATCTGCAATATCGCTCCAAAAGTCGATTCGTTCTCCCCAACTGTCACTCTGACAGCCGCTAAACGCCAGTTGTCATCTGACCGCAAGCAATTATAAGATCTCCGTAATGCACTTCCTAAGAAGAGATTCCCAAACTACTGCATTTCTTTCACTTAATACTTACGAAAATAGGATAAGGTAGATGCAAAAACAACTATACATACCCTGTACTTAACAGGCAAAAAACTATCCAACGCTTTCCGTGGTTCCTAAATCGTCAATATGACCTAGAGATCCGTCGGTTGGAAAGTGGTACCCGCTCTCAAAATCTGCCTCAAGCAGACTTGGTTAGTATCCACATACTATCACCGAAGAACGAGAAATTCCAAGTTTACCACATTTTTACCGCAAAACACCTTTTATGCACAGTTAAATTCTGTCACCAGTTTTTGAAAACAAAATTTGTTTCTACCCTCTTCTTGTTTAAAAACCCTTGCAACTCGGATATTAATTTTCATAAGTTTGTCTGCGTTTCCCCCACTTGATCGCTTATTCACGACTATATATATAACACGCAAACTACTAACATTAGTACAATAGGCTTTTAGCATGTAACACATTGTTGTCAGTTTTACTAGTGTGCAATAAAGAAATCCTCTCACATTTTTAATCTAATTTAACACAAGCCTTGCCCAAAGTAGGCACAACCCGATGAATCACCCAATTTTGATCATTTTTTGTTTATTTTATGATAAAAAATACCATCTCGTTTTAAAATCGTGTATGGTCGCGAGAAATTCAGCAATACGGTAAATATGTACGCATGTCAGGCACTTCAGTGTCGCAAAATTATTTCGTGTAGAACAGTGTGTCCAACATTAAAAAAATAAATCACGGCCTCCTATTATGCCAAAACAACGTGAACGGAATATATTCCATCAGTAGATAGTTGTGTCGACGTTCATTCTTTTTTTATTGTTTGGCTATAAGCCTGTATTTTCCAGATTATCTTTCCATCTATTGCGGGGGCGCCCCGTACTTCTTTTGCCCTTAGGTCGGTGGTTTCTTGCCATTTTCACCAAGTTGTTATTGGTCATTCTCATAACGTGGTTGTCCCATTCCTGTTTTCTCCTCTTAGTCCAAACATGTTCTGAATATGATATTGATCTCTTATGGCGACCTTTCCTTAATAGTAATTCGCCTTGACAACGTGCTGAAGGAATTAAGCAGCCTAGATGTAAATAAAAGCCCTGATAAAATTTCTAACTTCTTCCTAAAAAACCGTACAACTTCCCTCTGTATGTCTCTACATAATTTTCAATAAATCCTTGAGTCGAGGTTTATTTTCTAGTTCATGGAAACACCGGTTTTACCAACCTATAAAAAGTGGGACAAAACTAATATTAGAAATTACAGACAGGTATGCATTCAGTCCTGAATGCCCAAACTGTTTGAACGAGTTATTGCACCGTTTGTCACATCGGCATTCAAGAATATAATCAGTAACAGGTAGCATGGATTTTTTGAAGGTAGATTTACCCATACAAAATATTTTCTCTTACGTCAATTAATTTTATCCCATATGGACCAGGGCTTTGAAATCCAGATTTTAGCAAAGTCTTTGATGTAGCAAAGCCATGCTATTCTCCTGGAAAAGCTGCACGAATATGAAGTGAGGGATAGTATGGCAATTGCTCAGTGATATCAAAACAGATACGGATTGCTTCTTCAAAAATAACGTAATTTGAAGGCAGAACACCAAAAATGGCAAAATTCACATCAGGTAAATACCATGCAAATAATATGACGTAATTTCCGGCTAACCTGGTTTTGTTTCAGTGACGTAGGGACGCCGAGATCTGCATTTGTTTAACTTCATGCAATTTTCGGTGCTTATCCGCAAAATCAAAGGACGGTACCTCGATAAAACCTCTCTGGAACGAATCTGAGAACTGAGGCCTGCTGCTGCACCTTGTACAAAGTCCAATCTTGATGAAACCCAGTGGACCTTCCCCAATTGCTTCCCTGTGATATTTACTTTACAAGGGCAACTTCGTAGGCTGGATCACATAATGTAAGGCTGGATCACATAATGTAAGGCTGGATAAAGGATTTCCCAACACGCAGTACACACAATTGTTGCTGGCCGATGCTTCCAACTATTCGAAAACGCACCTAGTCAATTCTTGCAGAGCTTCTCCCTCTTCACTGGGTTCTGTTACCACGACGAAAAACACACAAAGATGCTCTACAGACTGGTGAATATTAAAAAAATACTTTTTGGCTCACATACAAAACTTTTTTATTTGAAAATTTACATCTTTCTATGAGCACCTCTTGTACACAGCACCATTTTACAAGGCTTGTTGTTTCCATCCTAACAATTGAATATCTCGTTTCCTAACAACTAAGTTTTACAATTGTTTTATGAAATAAGTTTTGATATGATGTTTTTACCTAGGAACTAAACTGTATTTTTCCTGGAAATCGTCACTTTAACTTTACTCTGCTTTTAATCACTGTAGTTTTTAAATGCACCGTTCCACAAGTTTATAATTAGCACTACACAATTGTCTGTGTCCTATAATAGGTTTCCTTATCTTGCTCTTTGCAATCTTTGCTTTGCGTTCATCGTTTTTTTACCCATCAGCTGTCTTGCCGTTTGCTGGCTTTACAAACTTTTACTCATAACGCTCATATAATTTTTGTAACTCCACAAACCATCTCTGTCTCATATTAATTTCACATTATTGTATTGACGTTACCAAAGCAAATCTGTCAGCTACATAAATTAAGGTGTGCTTGCCATTCCGAACGTCATTGTGAATAAAACTTTAAACGTAACCCTTCTGATTCTGCCTTATCTAATGCTAACCTTTCTCAATCAAATTATAGTTACTGCTAATCATATGACGTGCATTTCTTAGTGTAAAATACTGGCTTTATCTTGCTATAAACAAAATATTAATTCGGTGCTCATTTTGAATTATTTCATTTTCGTGTTAGTTAGGCAACCAGAATTGTTGTGGGCATTAAACTATTGCAATAGATATAATAAAAATACTGGCAGTAATATGACTAGGTACTCTATGTATTAATAAGCAGTATTACGAAACATATTTGTTGACTAAATTATCTATTTATGTATATTGATTTTTTTACTTCCATATTATATATACGAACAAAATACAGTTAATAAACTTATTTAAATAGTTCAAAAATTTACCCTAAAGATACATTTCATAAAATCGAAGCTTATCGTATATATCACTATAATTCCGCACGTTGATATTATCACAGCTTCCTATCTTGACAAGAATAATGAACCACATCTCCATTGGGGTATCGCACAAATGCGCTGAAAATTAAACAATTCGTTATGCTAATAACTGGAAAAAAGTATTCTCACCTTTGGTTTCCAAATCGTTTCTTACAAATGGGACACACATTCAGATCGGTAATATGCACACTTTGGCTTTGTAAGTGTAATCGGGTTTCTTGACATTGCAAATGTTCCGCATAAAGCAACCCTTTCAGCAGTTGTGCTCGTCTACGATTCTGTACCGATTTGTGCAATGCAGCTTGTAGGAACTGATGAATTCTTGAAACATGCACGTTATCAGGAATAATAGCTAATGCCGAAAGTGGGTTAATTCTGGAAGCGAACTGTTCTAGTAACTGTAAGGCTGTTTCTAAATCTGGTTGTGCCGTGATGGGGGAAAGACATGAAACGGGAAGCGATGCAGATGAGCTAACTGGTTGTAGTATGAGTTTTATTAGTGAAACATATACCTGGAATTAATTAAAAATAAAGTTAAAATGTAAACAATAAAATGGCGACACTATACCTCCTCTCCAACCGTTTCACTTGAACATTCATAAATTTTGTCACAATAGGCTACAGCTCGAGGTATGTC
Source organism: Agriotes lineatus (assembly GCA_940337035.1). Taxonomy (NCBI): domain Eukaryota; kingdom Metazoa; phylum Arthropoda; class Insecta; order Coleoptera; family Elateridae; genus Agriotes; species Agriotes lineatus. Next base: position 8,890 of record CALNHX010000729.1, on the reverse strand, counting down.
ACCCAGCACGCGGACGTATATAAATAAAGCTTGTTCGTGTCTGCCTAGGCGTCCAAGAATGATGGCCCTTTCTTCTAGTAGCTTATCTGTCGGGAAATGTATCAAAACAGTATCTGGGGTGTAGTACTGGGATGTATCTAAGAAATCTAGTAATTTCTTCTGTATGTGCTGTGTAGCTGGGCCCTCTCCCATAGCCTGTTCCCTGTACTGATGCACAAGAGCATTATGGAACAATGGGTTTTTATCCATCCACGTGTGAACAACATGTTCCAAATATGGAATTACCAACGATGGATGTGACCTCAGCAAGCAGTCCAGTACTCGAGGACGAGGCAAAGCTTCTACTTCTCCTAAATCTTCCGTAAATATCTGGAATAAAAGTATAACGTAGGATTCACTCATGGTGCTCTTTGTATATTTTGTTAATGAGAAGAATGTTGGCAAAAGATTCGAATCTTAAAATAGAGTAGAACTTACCATACTGTGAGGGTCGCGTAATTACAGATATTTTTATTTTAGCTATTTTATTTCTAGAAAGGACAATAATAACTCGAATTTATAAGTAGATGTATTTTTATGTATGGTAGAAGTAAACAATTATATCTTGTAAACGAAAGCTTTTGTTTGATTTGACTAGGTTGTAATTCGACTCCTTTTGCAGCTGTTAACGGGCCGAGGGATGTAATAAATACTCGGCGCGATAGGCGAAAAATACTATATTAGATTTATGACCAGGAGCTTAGACGGATTTGTGAAACAAACAGCCAAACCGCCGACTAATTTAGTTTGGGGATTCATTAGGTTACGATTTCAGCCAAAGAAACACGTATTCGAGTAGGTAGTGGGAAACAGCAACTTAAAACTCAATGGAAAAGGATTAAAATCGTCGCGGGTTTTGGAAGGGCAGCTACCAATTAACATTGCAACAAAATTTAGATTTTGTTGTCATTGGCTGGACACTCCGCGACGCAGGATGGAGGGGTTTTGTAAGTTGCATAAAACGATTAGAATAGGACGGCAGAGGGAAGAAAAACGAGGTCTGGTGTATGTAGCAGTTCTACTCGTAATACAGAGAATTGCTACAACAGCTGATAACTTATTTAACTCTTATTTCACTAGGTACAGCACAGCCTGACATTGCGGGAAAATCCCGTTAGGAAGGCGGCGTAAGTACCAACTCTTTGCCTTTCTTATTTCACTAGGTACAGCGCAGCTTGACATTGCAGGAAAATCCCGTTAGTAAGGCGGCGTAAGTACCAACTCTTTGCCTTCCTTAGTACACTAGGTACGGCGCAGCTTGACATCGCGGGGTTTCCCGTTAGTACGGAGGCGTGAGTACCCATTCTTTGCCTTTCTTACTTCATTTAACACTGCCAGGCACCACAGTAACCAGACTCAGGCGAGCAGCAAAACCTTCTTGCCGCTCGGCGAGTTAACAACGAACGTCCGACATCAGTTTAGGCTCCAAAGCAGCGCAATAATTGTAAGAGTAATGTAGTGCTTCTACCCCTGGTCCTAATAAAGAATAATCGATTTCCATGACATTATTTTCTTTTAGTGTAAGAAATTAAGGTCTGCAGCCTCTATACGAACTGAGTCAAGTTAGCCTAAGTGCGACCGTTTAGGTTAATCACCTGTAACTCCGTCAAATCACCCCGCCGTAACCAGGAAACATACACAACCCCAAGGAACAGAATGGGTAAGACGAAGAAAGTAAAAGTTGTAACGCTAGCTTCTGCAGCAAATTTTAACTATACATTAAATGTATTTAATTTGTACATCGCGTAATCGAGCATTAGATCTATCCGGTGCTCGGTTTTATGATAATGCAAAGGCACCTGCTATGCGCGAAGTTACGATGAATGAACGATGGCGTTGTTTACCACTCCATGGGAACCCAGAGCCGCTGTACCGATAAAGCCGCTCTGAGAGTATATAAGCAGATTTATCGACAATTAAAGGTCATTTGAGTCCACCGGTCCCGACCAGTAGTCCGACTCGAGTCTTTGGGCTTCCCTTCCTCAAATCCTCTCCTGTTGTTGGAATGTGATAGGGTTAATCTGTCTCCTATCATCTCCGCCAGAGCCCATCCTAAACGTATTTCCCAGTACGTTCCGAACTCCACGAGCGTACGCAGCAAGAATATACAAAATCTATTAATATATATACCTATAAGAATCATACTGCACGTTCCGCATAAATGCGGCTCGAGCAATGTAGCCGCATTTATTTAATTTACCTGGAGGGTCCGCCCTGGAGGTGTAAAGACTATCTTGAAGCCCACTTTTCAACTCGTCCGGGCGCCGTTGAATTTACCGCAAACGACCGCCGAGCTGTTAACTCCATTTTACCCGCTGAAATAAGCGAGTTCAACCACGTCCAGGTCCAGATTCACGGCACCTTCACTCCGGGAGCAACGCCTGGCCATCCTGAGGCACTAGACTTTACGCACCCTCGGAGTCGCAGGTATGTACTTATTACTTTAGGCATATGTTTGCAGCACACAAATTGTAAACATAACTGCTGCTATCTGCTAGGTCGCGCTTTGGGCCATTCAACATACAGGGCCGAAATACATACTTGGTTCTTCGCCCAATACAGCCGCCATCAATACCTACCTGCTAAGTGGGTTGCAGTTTACCGAGGAGCAAAGAAACAGGCCCCAGAAGAATTTGTTATTGTTATTAATGTATAATTCAGTTTGCTTAGAATTACAGATTATTTTGTAATTATAGTTAACAGTAATATATTGTTGGTAATTATATTGTGTTTTCCTAACCATATACATTTGAGAATTGGTAAACACTTTTCTCTGATTGCGTTACCCGATGTTTAAAACGTTATATAAATCCAGAATGCCCTTCGCGGGGACTTTTCAATCGTTACAAAGTACGAAAGCCTACAAGGTGAAAAAAAAGAGAAAAGATATATGAGAAGTAAAAGAATAATTAATCAAAACAAAACAAAAAGAAGAGGTCGAAAATGAAATACATGAGAAGTGGAATCAGTAGGCAGAAGCCTTTTTTTAAATAGAATGCCATAATGTGTCTATAGGCGATAACTCAGACAAGTCCAGGCTGCTCAATACTTTTTAGACGTTTGGCATGCTGCACAGTCTTGTTGGAAGATAAAAGTTGGTTGATACTTAGAAGAGATTTTTCCATTACACTTAAGTATTTGTCTATATTAACGATACCATTGATAAAATGTAACCTTCCTACCCCTCTTGAAGACATTGACCCCTAAAATTTGACTTTTTTGTAGAGCAATCTGAGTGATATGCTTCGTTTTAACTACGAACCACTCTTCTCAGACTATAACCCACACGCACTCCAAAACATGACTCATCAGTTCAATGCACAAATTGCTTAAAATTCCAGTTCCTATGTCGTTTAGCCCATATTAAACAATTTTTCATTTGTTTTAAAGACAATAAAGGGGCTTTTCCTTGGCCTAAATAAATATACATATTTGTAACATCATTATTTTCAATAAATATAGTAAAATGTTTAGCTTGTTAAGTTCTGAATCACAGTTTCTGTGCTTCTCTGTGACAAGTTGAATGTGAAATTTGTTTGTCAATAATGTTTTTTATAAGTACAATTCTAACAGTTAAAGCCTAGAAATAAATGAACAAAAACAAAGTACATGTGAATGAAAAGAAATGAAGGAAGCACTGGCAGTTCCATTGAGTGACACAAAGCAGTACTGCTTCGAGGAAATAGAGGAATTTGTGTAGTCGGGAGCTTGTTATATATCTAGCCCTACTTGCGGTGTTATTTCAATTAATATCAAGTCCCAAGTTATGAGTCAAAATGTAATAGCTCCCACTTTGAAACTCTTTTTCATATCAAATTAAATATACCCTTTTACTAATTATTAAAAGAGAAATACTATCAGGTACAGTGCACGTATGTACTTACCTTACCTCTTAATAATAATAATAATAATAATAATAAATTGTCTTTTATTTCCACAAAAACCAAAATTATTCATACAAATAAGAAAAGTAACTACAAAGTTTGCGGAAATGGAGGCGCGGTTCGGCATAGCATCAAGATGCATCGCCGTTCTTCCACCTAACCTTAAAAAAACAAAGAAAAAAGAAAGCAAAAAACGAAAACAAACAATTCCTAATACAGTTGTAACATAATGTATCTTCAATAATGAGCAGATACCACAGGTAGAACTAATCCAGCTCACTGCTTTGAGATTAAAAATGATTTAAATTTTTTTTTAAATGACGCATGCTGTAGAGTTTTCTGGGAGCAGCTTAATTTATTATATATATGAACAATTTGATAGGAGTAAGAACTTTTAAATTTCTGTGTTCTATGTTCTGGAATAGACAGATAATCCTTCCTGCGAATATTAATGTTGTGTACATCAGATCGAAATGTAATCTTATTATATAAATAAGACGGACATTTCTTCGTAACGACTTTATGAAATAGACAGGCTGAATGTAACAAACGTCGATTACGAATATTCAGCCAACCAGCAGTTTGCAATTTATGTGATACTCTTTGGTATTTTCGTATACCATAAATGTATCTTAGGCATGCGTTTTGCAATTTCTGTAATCTGTTTGTATCATCCACTCCCAGACATGGTCCATACACAACATCACAGTAGTTTATGCGCGAAAGCACCAGAGATTCACATAGATTTTTTTTTACATTTGTACATAAGACCTGTCGGTGAGGATAAATACTTTTCAAGATAGCGTAAGATGACTTAAGAATATTTGTCACCTGTTGTCTGAATCGTAAAGAAGAGTCAATTGTAAGAACCCAAATTTTTGATCACTTCTACGGGTTTAATCAATTTTCCTTTGATATCAGTGTGAATAAATGGCAATGAATCACTAATACACCTGGCTGGTCCAAACACTATCACAGACGTTTTACAAGCATTTATTATCAACGAATGCTTTTCAGCTTCTCTAATCATACTGCTAATATCTTCATTTACACGATCATTAGCCATAGCTGCCTCATTCGAGCTAAACGAGAGATAAATTTGTGTGTCATCTGCATATTGATGCGATTTGCAAAACTTTAAAGTTTTTGAGAAATTTATGGTATATATAGTATAAAATAGTGGTCCCAGCATTGATCCTTGGGGTACACCTCTCTCAAGTATAGCCGAGTTTGACAGCATAGTACCTAACTTTACACATTGCGTTCTATTATCCATGTACGTTTGCAATAGTCGCACTGCACACTCATCGAAACCTATGTATTTTAGTACAGCAACAAATATGTCGTGGTTCAATGTGTCAAACGCTTTACTATAGTCAAGCAAGACGAGTATTGTGGCTTTATTCATGTCACTAGCTGTAAGAATATCGTCTGTTATATTAAGTAGGGCAGTAGCACAACTATATCCAGGTCTAAAACCAGACTGGGTTTCTGGGAGAATGTTATGGCATGAGAGAAAGTCCCTAATTTGAATATCAATGACCTTTTCAATTACTTTTGATAATACTGGTAAAATACTAATCGGCCGAAGATCTTTAAATTCATTAGGTTTACTAATTTTAGGTACTGGAACCACTATTGCCTTTTTCCACGTGTCAGGAAAGACTCCTTTGATTAAACAAAAATTCACAATGTGCCTAAGGTAAGGCAAGATATGCGGACAACACAGTTTTATCGCGTTTATATTAAGATTGTCAATCCCAGCAGCGTTCGACTTGATGGAACTAATAATTTTCATAACACATTCTTCGTCGATTTCTTTAAAACTAAATGAAACATTTGCGTCAACTAATCTATTGTCATTATAGAATTCTAAAATAGAGCTCATATCAGAGGCAACTTTTGGAACTGAATTTATAAAAAAGTCATTAATACTATTTGGCTCAGCCAAATGCTTCGGCACTTCCGGTTGAATTTTAGTGTGTATGTTGTACTTATATAGTTTTTTCCACAAAGTTTTGCTATCCGCGACATTTAAGTTAGAGTCTAAAAAAGCCTTTTTTTCGTTTATGATAGCTTGTTTTGTGAAGTTGCGCAACTGCTTATAATAGTCCCAATGCAAAGGATTTCGGGTCTTTTTAAATTTTCGTAAAGCTTTATCTTTTAGTGATATCATTAATTTAATATTTTCAGTTAGCCAAGGTGCGTAACTTTTTGTATGTCTGGAAGTTACAAAACGAGCATGTTGATCTAACACACGATTTATTTGTGAAGTAAGGTAATCCACTTTTTCATTTACATTATTCATATCAAATATTTCATAAAACGGCAATTGCTGCAGATCTGCGAGGAATAAGTCAGAATCAAAATTTTTAAACGAACGATAAGTAGAAAATCGCGCTTTTGGCTTATTAGTTACGAAAGATAGATTCCAGTACACTAATTCATGATCTAAAATATTTAAATTAACGGTACCACTATTAACTACACTATTTTTATCGGAAGTAATTATTAAATCTAACAGTGAAGATGTAGTTTTAGTGATTCTTGTAGGTTCATTGATTACTTGTGTTAGGTTATAACTATCAATTAAGGATTCCATTTGATTTACTGAACAACTGTCTTGATTTAATAGATTAACGTTAAACTCTCCCATACAAAATAAAGAATCACAATCTGGTACTATCGCGGACAAAGTACTGTCAAATTCGCTTAGAAAATCGTTAAAATTTGAATTAGGAGCTCTGTAAACTACTCCGAAAACACAAGTTTTTGTATTAATTTTAACTCTAAACCATAACTGCTCAATTAAATTAGATGTAATTATAATATTGATGCTTAAATTATTTTGTACATAAAAAGCTACACCTCCACCTCTACCATAATCACGATCTTTACGAAGTATTTGATAACCTGGAAGATGCACGTTTTCATCTCGTACATTCTGCATTAGCCATGTTTCGCTGATAGCGATTACATTGTATATATCATTTTCAAAATAAGTTTGCAAATCCGAAATATTTCTCAGCAGCGAGCGGGCATTCACATGTGCTATCCTGAAATCATTCATTGGTTGATATCATAATAACCTAAAATTATTATTAACTTAGTTTTACAACAAAGAAAATAAATAAAAAGTAGTACAAAAAAAAAGTAAGTATGCGAATAAATAGTAAAAGAAAAAACACGAAATAAACTTTGTCGTGCATCCCACAGAGAATTCCTCTAAATAACTAAACGGCACTTAATTCGTCGAAGTCTTTCGATGTTCTAATTATAGTTTTCTTATTTTTGTGTCGGAAATAAATGTTACCGTCTAATGTCCACGCGTTTTTATATCCGTACTTCTCAATAACACTATTCAGTAAAGATAACCGAGTTTTCGTAAGGTCTTCACGAATACTAATGCCACTGGACTTCAAAAGCTTTTTATTTTGAAAAACTAACCGGCGCTGTTGATAACTTACAAATTTTACCAATATCGGCCTTGGTTTGCGGTCATTCAGGTTTTGCACATTAGTATTAGGTTTCTTACCGGAACGATGGCATCTATCAATGTGATTGTTTGAAATATCCGTTAGCTGAAGGTTGTTGTTGATTACATCCAGTACTTTGCTTTCAACTTCCTTGTTCTCGGATTCCTTCACTCCATAAATACGCAGGCATGATCTTCGGGAATATTGCTCTAGGGCATCTAATTTAGAGAGCAGATCGTCGTTTACTTCTTCTAAATTAGTAATTTTGTCCATCAGAGGCTTTGTTATATCACTAAATTGTTTCTCTAATTTCGAAAAAATTTTATCAGCCAAGATGGTCACATATTTTTCATCAGAAAGCATAGCCCTGTTTGTTATTTCAATAATTTCGCCAATTTCTTCTTTCTGAGATTTTGTTAACACACCCATTGTTATATAGTTTGAAACGTTATTATTGATAAGACAGTTGCAATATCAAGTACTCCACGACTCGACGTTTAATAAAATTAATACAATTCGCAGCGGGACACACTAACACAACTACTCGCCACAACTGCACATTGCTGCACTTATCTGTAATGCAATAGGAATTGACCTAACTCTTAAATCAATTTGACATTTAAAATTATGTCATGTGATTATTATTTTTTAAGCCTCGACTAGTCAGTTTTACAAGCAATGGGACTCATAACTCCCAGCTGAATGGGTTAATCTTCAACTAACAACTTTCTCTAATAGTTAAAGACTGAATTACTATTAAAATATAATAACTATTGGATTTTATGAATCAAATACAAGTTTCAGGCACTTCACAAAGTTAAATTCATATGTTCAGTTTGTTAGCAGCACATTGAAGTTTGAATAAAATACATATTGCCAAAAATAATTTAATCAAATGTTAAATATATCCAAACTTGATTTACATGAAAATTCTAAAAATAACCTAATTCCAAGATGTGTAAATTTCAAAATATAATTGGCAAAAAACGTCAAGCACTCGAATCACTATCGAATTTAGAACAATAATTTCTAAATATAATTACAGTATCTTAACGATTTGCCGCACCAAACTAGCTTTATAATTTCTTAATATTTTGTAAGAAATGGGCACTAACCTTCTGTATGTTTATCTTGTACCTGAATGCTCTACCTCAGCTCCTAACTGCATAAATTCTAGTCAGCAAACACCTCCTTTGGTTGTTCCCGACCAAATCAAAACTCTTAGCTCTTTGAAAACTCTATTACTTGGATAGACAGTTCAACAGCATACCATAACACTGGTTTTACTGGTTTCGTAGTAATTACAACATTAAATCGAATCAAATAATCTTGAATTATATATTTGAATAATATTTCTGACTTGAAGTCAAATTTGTTCATAGAGAATGCTATATTTTTCACAATTAATGGAAATTTAACTCTTAATGTGACTATTTCTCGTAGATTATGAATTCAAGTTATTTAGTTACCCACAAAATATAAACAACTCTC